>BQNB010135726.1:0-18115 GCA_026074375.1 Tanacetum coccineum | reverse complement strand
GCTACTTGCACTTTACTGGGAGGTGCACTAACATGGTAGAATTCTGATGTTAGGACATTCAGATACGATGTTGCTTATGCGTTGCCTTGGAAGACACTAATGAAAATGATGACTGAGAACTATTGTCCGAGGAGTGAGATAAAGAAGCTGGAAACCAAGTTGTGGAACTTGGTTGTAAAGGGAACTGACATTGAGAGCTATACTCAACGCTTTTAAAAGTTGATTATGTTGTGTTTAAGAATGGTTCCGGATGAATCAGACAAAGTGGAGAAGTATACTAGTGGACTTCCTGATAGTATTCAAGGGAGTGTGATGGCATATAAGCTAAAAATACTTCAAAAAGCAATCGAGTTGACAAGAAGTTTGATGGATTAGAAGCTTCTTACTTATGCTACTAGACAAGCTGAAAACAAAAGATAGATGGACAACAACTCAAGGGACAACAATGCTCAACAACAGCCTTACAAAAGGCAGAATGTAGCTAGGGCTTATGCTGTCAGGCCTGGTGAAAAGAAGGTGTATGCTCAAACCTTACCATTGTGCAACAAGTGTAATTTTCACCACAATGAGCCGTGCGATGCAAAGTGCACAAACTGTAAAAGAGTTGGTCATTTGGCCTGAGATTGCAAAAGTCCTACTGCGGTTAACACTCAGAGAGCCCCTAGAACTATTCAGAAGACGGGTACGTGTTAGAATGTGGGAGTCAAGGGCACTTCAAGAGGGATTGCCCGAAACTGAAGAACCAAAACCATTGAAATGTAGCTGGGAACGGTAAAGCTCGTGGAAGGGCTTATACATTAGGAGGAGGTAAACCAAACCCTAACTCGAATGTTGTTACGGGTACGTTCCTCCTCAATAATCATTATGCTTCTATCTTATTTGATATCGATGCCGATAGAAGTTTGTATCAAATACATTTAGCTCCTAAATTGATATCACCCCATCCACATTAGACAATAGTTATGAAGTTGAATTAGCCGACGGCAGAATAACAGGAGTTAATACTATGATTCAGGGGCGTTAAACTTGTTAAATCACCCATTCAATATCGACCTCATGCTTGTAGAGCTTGGTAGTTTTGATGCCATCATTCATATGGATTGGTTATCAAAGTACCACGCCGTGATCGTCTGTGACGAAAAGATTGTTCGTATCTCATTCGGCGATGAAGTGTTAATTATTCAAAGAGACAAGAGTGATGGCGAAAATGAGCCCCGACTAAACATTATCTCATGCACCAAGACTCAGAAGTATTTGATAAAAGGATGTCATGTCTTTTTTGGCACGCATCACGGAAAGAAGACCTAAGACAAGTCGGAGGAGAAGTGACCTAAAGATATACCAGTTGTGTGAGATTTTCTAGAAGTTTTTCCTAAAGATTTATCGGGTATTCCACCGACCTGACAAGTGGAATTCCAAATTGATTTGATACCTGGTGCTGCACTTGTAGCACGGGCACCTTATCGATTAACCCAATCCGAGATGAAAGAATTTTCAGATCAATTGCAAGAGCTTTCCGACAAAGGATTTATAAGGCCAAGTTCCTTACCATGGAGAGCTCCGGTTTTGTTTTTAAGAAGAAGGATGGATCGTTCCGAATGTGTATCGACTATAGAGAGTTGAACAAGCTAACGGTGAAGAACCGTTATCCGCTTCCAAGAATCAATGATTTATTTGACCAACTACAAGGGTCAAGTGTCTATTCGAAGATTGACCTAAGATCGGGTTATCACCAACTTAGAGTTTAGGAAGGAGATATCTCGAATACCGCATTTAGAACTCGTTATCGTCATTACGAGTTTCAAGTCATGCCATTTGGTTTGACCAATGCACCGGCGGTATTTATGGATCTTATGAATCGGGTGTGCAAGCCATATTTGGATAAGTTTGTGATAGTTTTCATTGATGACATTTTGATCAACTCAAAGAGCAAGCAAGAACATGGAGAACACCTTAAGTTAATTTTAGAATTGCTTAAGAAGGAGGAGTTGTATGCTAAATTTTCAAAGTGTGAATTTTGGATTCCCGAAGTACAATTTCTTGGTCACGTGATTGATAGTCAAGGAATTTACGTGGATCCTGCCAAGATCGAATCTATTAAAGATTAGGCATCTCCTAAGACACCAACGGAGATTCGTCAATTTTTAGATCTTGCCGGCTACTACCGAAGATTTATTGAAGGTTTTTCAAAGATTGCCAAGCCGATGAGCAAGCTAACTCAGAAGAGTGCGAAGTAAGAATTGGGAGATAAGGAGGAAGAAGCATTTCAGTTGCTAAAGCAAAAATTGTGTAGTGCATCAATTTTGGCTTTGCTTGAAGGAACCAAGAACTTTGTCGTTTATTGCGACGCTTCGCATAAAGGTTTGGGTGTTGTGTTAATGCAAAAGGAGAAGGTTATAGCTTGCGCTTCTCGACAACTGAAGATTCACGAAAAGAACTATACAACTCATGACTTGGAGTTAGGAGTTGTAGTGTTCGCTCTAAAGATTTGGAGGGCACTAAGTGTACTGTGCTCACTGATCATAAAAGCTTGCAACATATCCTTAATCAGAAGGAGTTGAACATGAGGCAACGACGTTGGTTGGAGTTGCTTAGTGATTATGATTGCGAAATTCGTTATCACCCATGAAAGGCGAATGTAGTGGTAGACGCTTTAAGCCGAAAAGAACTGATCAAGACATTATGAGTTCGAGCCTTGGTTATGACTATTGGTTTGAATCTTCTAGTGCAAATTTTGAACTCTCAAGCTGAGGCGAGGAAAGCTGAAAATTTCAAACTGAAGACTTAGAGGGTATGATTAAGAAACTTAAATACCATGCAGACAGAACATTATGTTTGGGAAATAGAAGTTGGTTACCAGGTTTTGGTAACTTAAGAGCTTTGATTATGCACGAGTCGCATAAGTCAAAGTATTCAATCCATCCATGTTCTGACAAGATGTAATAGGATTTAAAGAAATTGTATTGGTGGCCTAACATGAAAGCATATATTGCCACCTACGTCAACAAGTGTTTGACATGCTCGAGGGTCAAAGCTGAACACCAAAAACCATCTAGTTTGTTGGTACAACCTGAGATACCTCAATGGAAATGAGAGAAAATCACTATGGATTTTATCACAAAGCTACCTAAGACGTCAAATGGTTACGATGCCATTTGAGTGATTGTTGATCGTCTTACTAATTCTGCTCACTTTTTGCCAATGAAGAAAAATGATTCGATGGAGAGACTGATGAGACTTTACTTGAAAGAAGTGGTCTCAAGGCATGGAATACTAGTCTCTATCATTTTTGACCGTGATGACAGATTTACATCACATTTCTAGCAGTCGCTCCAGAAGGCTATGTGTACTTATTTAGATATGAGTACTGCTTACCATCTGCAGATTGATAGACAAAGCGAAAGAACCATTTAAACTCTTGAAGATATGTTACACGCCTGCGTAATAGATTTTGGAAAAGGTTGGGATAAGCATTTACCACTAGTAAAGTTCTCATACAACAACAGTTATCATACTGGCATCAAGGCTGCACCATTTGAGGCACTTTATGGTCGCAAGTGCAGATCACCTGTTTGTTGGGTCGAGGTCGGAGATGCTCAGCTCACTGGCCCAGAAATCATTCATGAAACTACCAAAAAGATCATGCAAATTAAAAGCAGAATTCAAGCCACATGTGATCGACAGAAGAGTTACACTGATGTGAGGCATAAGCCTTTAGAATTTCGAGTGGGAGAAAAAGTCATGTTGAAGGTATCACCTTGGAAATGGGTTATCCGTTTTGGCAAACAAGAGAATTTAAACCAAAGGTACATTAGACCTTTCAAGGTGTTAGCAAAAGTAGGAACCGTTTCTTATAAACTCAAACTTCCACAACAATTAAGCAAGGTTCATAGCACGTTTCACGTGTCTAATCTGAAGAAGTGCTTGCTTGGCGAATCGCTCGTGATTCCGTTGGATAAGATCCATATTGATGATAAGTTACATTTCATTGAAGAGTCCCTGGAAATTATGGACCGAGAGGTCAAACGGTTGAAGCAAAACCTCATTCCTATCATCAAGGTTCGTTGGAACTCTAGGAGAGGCCCATAGTTTACGTGGGAACGCGAGGATCAATTTCGGAAGAAGTATCTGCACCTGTTCGCAAACCCTACACCTTCATCAAATACCATGACTTGAGATTTGGGGACAAAGATCTTTTAACAAAGGAAGACTGTGACAATCCACTATTTCAGGTTATTTTACGTTCCATAAAACTCAATTATTTATTTGAGTTTTTAGCATTACTTTAATTTTAATGTTAGTTAAATCGCGTAAACACAAAAGTACAAAACGATTACGTAAACCGACATTAAACAAATAAAAGTTTACGTCAAACAAGTGTTATATAATCATTACGAAGATAGTTTATAACTTTTTGTATTTTATTTTTTATACGTTACATAAAACGTTTACGTTTCACAATATTTAGTTTTATGCATGCATGTAAACTATACCACCTTTCTACACTTAACAAAATATCCACAATTATACCCAATACTCAAAATTTATATAATTCTTACCCACAAACACAAATATAACCAGTCACATATATATTACCACTCAAAACAATACCAAATTTTGTTCTAAAAATTACCATGTGCTCCAACTAGTCACCCACTCTTGCTAACTTTATTACATGTTCTTACACAAGCCACTTACACAAGCTAGCATCCCATTTCTTTTCTTACACATCCCATGCCCCCTTGCTTCCTAATAGTCATGTGTAAGATTGGTCCCCTAGATATTTCCATTATAAGAGAATGCAAGACTTATCATTTCTCACAAAGAAAAAATCAAACATACACTCTCTTTCTCTCTTACTCATATCCGTTCAACAACAAGAACAAACAAGGAAGAAGTATTTTTGATTTCTAGAATGGATTTCTAAGTGCTTAAAGGGTTTAAGTTAGTTATCAAACATTTGGGGTTTGATTTAGGTTAGTATTGTGTTCATATCATCACCATATTCATCCAAGGTTCATATCATTTTTTTTCATATTTTTATAATGTCTACTTTCATATAAACATGTTATATTTCAAGTTATATCACCACTTAGTTTATTATCTTAACAAGATTTAAAGAAAATCAAGAACATACATAAATATTTTAAATACTTACACATGGATAAAAATAATTAACAAACATGTTAAAACATTGAACATTTATTTTGGCTATATTACATGGACTAGTTAATTTTATTAAAGTAGTTATTAAATATATTGTTCATAAACTAGTTTATATAGTTTTATAATTTATTTATGCTCTTGACATTTTAATTATATATTTGCGATGAGATAAAAAGGACTAGGTTAGTGGATGTTGTTGAAATAAAGGATGTTGTTTTGGTTGAATGGTTCCCTAGATATTTTGATTATAAAAGGATCATTAACTAGCTCTTCCATCTCATTTCCATAACTTACAAAATTCACAAAACACTCTCATCCTCTATATACAAACCCATGGCTCAAAATAAGCACCAAACAAAATTTGTAGTTTCCATTTTCTTGATATTACAAGTATACAAAGGTGATCAAGGGTATAATCTAAGGTGTTTCTAGTTGATTACAAGTTTTGGAAGCAAGGGTTTATAAAAATAGTTAGGGTTTGCAAGTTCTTGGGTTATAAATTTGTTAGGGTATTTAGTGTTTTTAAGTTATCATCATCATCATCTTTACTACAACAAGTAATCATAAAACTCATTTCAAAATTTGTACACTTCATTTACATATTTCCATAGTTACATAATATGTTTATGTGCTTAAATATCATAATTACTAAGTTATATCACCACTAGTAGACTTTTATAAATATTTGCAAAAGAATCAAGAACACTACATACTTATGATTGTTAATCAAGTTGTGAAGATTATTATCCATCAACTAGATTTAGTTTACAAGTTATTTCATATGATTATTCATTGTGTTGAGAAGTGTAGGATGAGATTAGGTTAATATGGATGTGTTAAGTGTGATTGTAGATGAAGTGGTTAGGTTAGAAGGATTTTGTTATGTAAAAATGAGGTTAAAATTAGGTTTTGAAAGTATATAAAACACCCCTTGGGACAGCTGCTTTTAAATAATAAGTTTTGGATTTTTTTGACGATTTAAAACCTTAAAAATATGTCAGGTTATCTTAATATGATTCCTTCCATATAAAGAACGCGAAAAATAGACTTAAAACGAAGAAGTTAGAGCCAAAACAAGATTTGAAACAATACCGACAAAAATAGTTTTTTGGCAAAAATCTGGCAGTATTGTAAATCGTATTTTTAACAATACCTACTTTACTTGTTTAACAACACTTTACAAATCTCAGGGTGAGATGCATGCACTGTTTTACATTTGGACGCAAGTACTCTTTTAAACATGTTACGAGTTGCCTAAGTAGCAATAAACCATTAGGCCCAATATCATGAACTGTTAGTTGCTTGGAGTAAGCGCGTGTGTTATGAATAAATCTATTTGGGATTGACATCTCCGTTCGGGTAATTCATACTTACTAGCTTCGGACGACCGAACTAACAAACGTATACCATATTGGAAACATTGGATGTTATGCATAATATGCACACATATATAGTTGTAGCTTCAGTGTGAGTTTAGGGCAATTGTAAATTCGTAATACATTTTATGATTTTGTATGTGTTACATTATTTCACACCTTGAACTCTTGCGGTCCTACATTTATACTTACATAAACCTGTGAATACACCAACTTTATGTTGACGTTTTAAAGCATGTTTTTCTCAAGTCAATAACTGATGTCTAATTGGATAGCATTTTGAGAGCCTCATATTTGAGTCACATTTTGGCTGTCTCACGTTACAAAAGATTTACTTCATTACTTTTGAACATTTGGTTATGTATTAAAATCTTTACGCTTTCATATTGGTGAACTCTTAAAGCATGGTGCTTTTGTATAAACTTTGAATTTAAATCAAACGTTATCTTTCAAACGACTCATATAGAGGTCGTTCTTTATCTATCTTGTGCTTATGTATTATGAAGTAACACCCCCGGTTACCATTTCACTGCCACATATTTTGGGTTGTTACATTCCACAACCTCTTCTTCACTAACATTTATTTAGCTTAGCTTCTCCTTTTTTTTCTCACAATCTTACTCTAGTTCAAAGTCAATCTTTGCTAAGAGATTTTTGAAAGCAGAGACATCAGAAGCCAGTCTTTTAGACCATTAAGGAAACAACTCATCATCATAATTTATGAAACTTACATTCTTACCATTACTACATTCAACCAAAAAAGTACAAACCTTATTGGGCGAAGTCTCAACTTATTTTCTATCCTTTCCTAGATCATTGAGATCTTGCCTCTCTAACAACAAATTTTCTTCTTTTCCAACTTCATCCATCCAATCATATTCAACCATTTCTTCAATCACTACACTATTGGTATGCCCACTCCTTACCTCCATCGCGTGTTGTTCAACCAATGACACACCAGCTTTGCATAAACATTTATTTCCTTAAACCTAGGCACGTATTTCAACAACATGAGCACATCTTCATCCGACATTAAGGGAACCAATCCATCATCCAAAGAATTACCTGAGATCCTAAAATGGTTGAACAAAATCCTATCATTGCCTAAACCTAGTTTCTCTAACATTCCAACAAACTCCTCAATGGAATATGGGTCACACTCAATGAAGTCAACATAGTTTATTTATGTTAAACGATATCTTCTCTTTGGAGTGTTTATAAAGTCACCATTATGATGGACTTTCAGTGTGAACAATCTATCATAGGAATCTGGTGAAAGAAACAACTTAAAATATTAAACTAGAATTATAAACTAGTTTTTACACATATTATGCATGTTCTTAACTAGATATTAGACAAAAATTACATCCAAATAAAGATAAAATAAAAGCTCATCATAAACAAGACCAGGATTATGGATGGGGAAATCAAGTGATTGTATATTCTAAAGTGGATGTCTAACCATGTTTAATTGTGTGTATGATAAATGTGTGCTCAAATCTAAATGTGTTTCACTAACAATGTATGGCAGACACAAAGACTGACAGGTAATGAACCACTAAAGTTTTGTTACAAATTTAGTCCCTCTAAACAATGGTTTCTTAGGAACACAAAGACAACTAGCTACAGCGGGAAAAAACTAGGGTTTCTTAGGAACACCATACAATTGTGTGGTTGACTTTACATTGCAAATTTAGTCCCTCAAAATGTAATCATTTCTACCATAAATGGTATTAGACTGTTCATGTCTACATTTAGTTTGCTTATTTAATGGTTCTCTTTTTAACATTTTCATATATCTTTTACAAACCAAAAAACACACATTTGAATAGATTGTAGATTATGTCTCATTTTGTGAAGTTGGATGAATTGGCAGTAGTTGTTAATTCCACGGTGATGGCTGATTGGATGTTGGTTCATTGTGAGAGAAGACGATGAGAAACTTAAAGGTTGCAAATGATTTGTCCAAGTCGTTGAAGGAGTTGCTAAATGGATCAAATAAAAGGCAGTTTTTAATAAATGAAGTGGAAGTTTTAAAGGGATCGTTGGTGCCTTACAAAAGTTTGGAGTTTCTAAAAGAGGTTCATAGGGGGGTGTTGAGGGTAATGGAATTGAAGAAGATGATTATGGAGTTGCAGCATCATGTGCATATAAGAAGGCATATTTTGTTTAGCCAATCATGTGTTCTAAGCTATTATGGTTGGGGGAGTGGGTGGGCTTTTTTGTGGTTTTCAGTTATGATGAATATGATGTATAGGGTTTTAGGGCTAGTTTATGTTTCAAGTTTGTTTAGAGTGTCAAAAGTGCAAGTTTTGTAGTAAAGGTATCAATGTGCCAACTTGTATGACTATTCTAAGTATACGAAGCAAATGCTTGTTAGTGTCATGTTTGCGACAAATTTAGATTGTTATAAAAGTGAAACATACTTGCTGATTGGTAAACCATGATGAAACACCAAAAATAACCAAATTTAAGACAATAAATAACCTAATTATAAATCAACAACAAGAGCTACATAGAAAATAGCCAAACTCAGGGTTCTAAATGAAGTTGCCATGGCTTTCGGTGTCAAGGGGGCGCTAAGGCGTGGACCTCCACGTTACGAAATTGCCAAGGCGTCGACTCTAGTCATGACGTTGAGAAAGGGCATGAAAAGCTGCGCTAAGGCGTGAGGCTTGACACCTTTTTTGGATTCATTATCCGATAAAAAATTGAAGAGATTACATGTGCAAGGAGAATTATTTCTTAACGTTATTCATTATGTGCAACAGTTTTTGTGAACTCAATATATATGAAATATGATACAAATATATAAAAAAAATCATATTTTTTGCCTCTTTAAGCCAAGTCTTAAAAACACTAAGGCTACGCCATGACTTCTAAGGCGTGAGGCATGATCATGCCATCATGCCAAGCTTCACCCTATTTATAACCTTGACCAAATTCAACACCTAAAACACCATAATTTCATCCATTCAGAAACAAGAGCTAACATACAAATCGTTTATAAACGATGATGAAACAAAAAAAACCATGACCCTAACTACACGCATCGATTCCCAAGCACTCTACCATCTTTACCAACCAAAAGCAAAGAAATGTCTCTCGATCCTCCAAACCCCAACCCACTTACATGTCCCTCATCCACATAATGAAAGAAATTTATTCAAGCACCTTGTTACGTATTTCCTAGATCATCTTCATCACACCCTTCGCCTTCCTCATGTCAACAAATTAAAGCCTCTTATGAAATGCCACACTGTCTGAGCTCTCCCTCTCTAAAAATATGTCATTGACCTTTTGGCAAAGATTTGGCATCTCTCTTGCAAGCTGCATGTCTTTAGAGATACCCCTTTTATAATGTGCAAGCATAATGTCTAACAATAAGTAGGAGTTAGAAACAAAAATAAGTTCTAGACAACGGGCCATTGTTTTGTTATGGCTAGAAAGTGTTCTTAAGTATGTGTGTATGTGTGTGTGTGTATGAGAGAGAGAGAGAGAGAGAGAGAGAGAGACTTGATGAAGTTATGTGTTGACTAAAAATGTATGGTAGACATCAACCTATTATACATTAGGCATGTGAACGACATCGTTTTGCAATTAATTTAGGTCGTTTTGTGTTTAATGAAATCATTTTATGTATGTGGTATGTTGTTTGGATAATGAGTTGCGTTAGTGGGATATTAGTGATTGGGACTTTTCTTCGTGGTTTAGTTTTGCACCGATACAAAGTGTACTTGACATTATTCTCTACTCTTTATGCATCTCTCTTCTCAAACATGCATACAGGTGGTTATGAATGGTGAATACTCGGTGGTTTCAGATATCTAGGTAGGTGTGTTGCTTCCTGGTTTGGCTTTTCATAAATCATAGGTATGTTTATTGTTGTTGTTCTTTATTCTTTTATGTTTGATTATGTAATTCTTCATTGCATGTGTTTTTTAGAAGCAATTTTGGAGTGTTTTGTGTAAATTTTTACAGCTGCAACCGGTTATTTTGGATTCTCGATTGTGGTTTACAAATTTAGGTATGATTTTTTTTGTTCATTTTTTAAATGGTGTATTGCATGTGTTGTTAGGAATTACTTTTTGTATTTTTTAGCTGTGCTTTTTAACTTTTTGATGTTTGAGGTGGTGATTTGATGTCTTTGATTGTTGTTTATAGATTAAGGTATGTTTTTGTTGTTGTTGTTGTTGTCTTTCGTATTTGCACTTTGGTTATGTTGTTGGTGCAACATTGACTAGGATCTCCTTTATGTTTTAACGATGACAAATAAACGTTCGCAAAACTTAAAACAATAAATGATAGCCAAAATCCATAATACCAGATATTTGCCTCTGGCGCGCTGGACATGCATCAACACGTGGCCAACGTGCCACTTGCAAATTCCGTTTTTACTGTTTTAGTTTTGCCGTTTTTTCTCATACCCAACACATGTGGAAACTTCAATAAAGCTATGTATATGATATTTAAGCATTTAGGAACACTCCAAATGAGGTTTAGAGTTATAGAGAAGCAAAAATGAATCCTCCAGTTTTTCAACAAAATGACAACTCAAATCTTTTATCAAACGCCTCTAGCCAAGGCCAAAACTTCTTTCTAAACCTAATATAAACTTACTTTCAACATACCATCAAACAAAACTATTCATTTGACCTTAATCATGATTTACATTGTTCCTAATCACGTAACGGGTTTTACTTCCTTATTGGTCAAACTAAGTCAAAGGTCACTTTGCGTAAACGCATCCTTTCATGTTATGGGATATTCTTTACTTAAGATGCAAAGCACTTAGATTGTTTGCATTAAGATGATTGGTGACCACATCCATTATTGATTATCATGGATTAAGTCTAAGTGATTAATTGAGTTTGTGGTATTTGAAGGTTAATCATGCTTTGAGTTTTCTCACCTCCTTACCAATAAATGTTTTACAAATTCACACATGTATTCCTCACATGTACAAGATGACTTACAAAATCCTATACTTCTCCTTACAACACTCCCGCACCATACTTCCCACAACACATTCTCTCTAATCATTTGTTAATCTCTTTTCCAACAAATGATTAAACACTCCTATACAATTCTACAAAACCTCCTTCCTAAACATGTGTTTACCCTTATTACTCAACAAATGATTATATCCTTCACACACTCTAAACACTCCTTTTTAAAACGATCCCATAATCATACTTGCCTACTCTTTTCTCTCTTATTGGCAATATGATTATAAACCCAAATCAATCCTTTGATTTCACTCTAAACATCATCACCTTCATGCTTCTCATCTTCAAACCTTCTTCAAGCCTAAACTCCTCTTTACACAAATCTTCCCCAAATAATACCCACATGGAACAACTCACATTCCCTTACACAATATACCCTCCTTGTACTTGTTGTTCCCTCATTCCCAGAATAGGCTTTTCCGAATCTCATCAAAACATTCTCCACCACATATCTACTATTTACCTTCTTCCTCATAATCTATTTGAATTTCACACACACTCACTCTCTCTATCATCTTAGCCATTGATTCTAACACTTTATCAATCCAACATACCTTACTTTCTTACCCTCCCTTGGATTGAATTTCAAATGGCAAACAAACACATTTTCCTTTCTTTAAACAAACATACTTTACTCTCTAAACAAACCACTCTCTATCTACCTTTGATCTTGCCACTTCACCTATCCAACTTAGCTCTCTTCATCTCATCTTCACCCTTAGTTTCAAAAAAGATCAGGAAGCTCCTTTCCATCCTATCATCATCACATCATGTCAACTCATGACAACTCATTCACACCCCATCCTTATCCCTTCCTCCAATTCTCAAATGTGTTTAATAAATTTGAAATTCAAATTTTAAATCTCCCCCATAACATCCACCCTTTCTCTCCAAGTTTAGAATATTCTATGAATATTCCTTTATACCTTAACTAGCCTTTCAAACCATTAGTTAGATTCTAACTAAGCTAGTTACATTTTGAGGAATACCCAAACTACCTTTTTCTGATAGTTCTTTTCTCACTTTATAATACCTGATAAGCGAAAGGATTCTTAATACTTCACAAACGCTTTTATCAAATGGATATTGGAGTTGGTTGACCTTTAGTATAAGAATGATTAAAAGGTCATAGTGTAAAGTACAATTAGGGGTTTAACAAGAGCGGGTAGTTAAAAGGTCAAAAACCTAAAAAAATGGTTTTGAGTCTCTGACGCGCTGGCCACGCGCTGACACACAACCAGTGCGCCACATGCGAAATCATTTTACCCATCTTTGAGTTCTTAGCCTATAAATACCCCTCTTGGATTTTGTATTCCTCACCTCTTGCAAACATTCATTCCTCTATTTTCTCTTCTGATATCCTTCAAGTTTAACATCTAAGTGTTCCAAACTTCTCATTTCATCATTCTATTAAAGTGAACACATCTCCGCAAGAGAGCCATACAGTTTGCCATCAACGGTATCTTTGGGTATGTGAGTTCCCTTACCAACCTAAAAGTTGTGGGTTCAAGCCTCGCTGGAGGCATGTGTGAAATATATTACGAGATATGTGGTATAGGTTATGAAAAAAATTCTCTAAAAAAGGTACCTAATCCATACTTGTGTGTTTTATCGAGTGTCTTCTTTCTCATACCCTTTCTTTAGAATCGAGTCTCTAAGTTAAGTTAGGACTTGATTCAACTATCTATCATTCAATCAATAGAGTTGTAAGGGAAGTCTTGTATCCAAGGTATCGAGCCTAGATCATTAGGGATCTTGTTGGGGTTTAGTGAGATTCCAAAGAGAAGTCTTTAGTGGTTTTAGGTTAAGTCAAATCACGGGTTCTTTGGGGTTGATTTCGAGGGCTGAATACCGTAGGTAGTAGCTCTTCTTTGTGAGCGCCGATCTTTGTGCATATCGGTGGAGTTAAATTGTAATACGGTTTGTAGTCCACCATAAGGATTATACTAGAATTGTATAGGTGTCATGGATTTGCAACTGGACGTACGAAAGTAATAAACCCCCTTCCCGAACCAGTATATATCGTGGTCTCTCTCTATTTATATATACTTGTTGATTCTTTGCTAAGTAGATCATCACACCACTCGGCTCATTCGAGACTTGAACCTTTATAAACTTCAAAGAAGTCAAGAAAACCGTATTCATCCCCCCTTTATGGTTCTACATATGTTTTAGACATGTAGGATTTGATTATGTGTTAGTTGTGTAATATTTTGGAAATGATGTATTGCGTGTGGTGTTTGGAAGTGCTTTTGGGGGTTTATACCTTTTTTGTTTATCTGTTTGCAGTTTGAAGCGGTTATTTGGGCTGGTGTTAACAAAAATATGTTTGCGATTGTTTATTTGATTTGTGGTTCACAAATTCTAGTGGTGATTTGGGATTGTCGATTGTGGTTTACAAATTAAGGTAGGTTTTTTGTTTGTGATTGTGTGTTAAGTGTATAAGATTTTGAGAGATTGTGGTGTTTAGAATTGTTCCTATATTTTTTTGACTTGGATTGGTTATATTGCTGCAGGTTCATGCCATGTTTTTTGCATGTTATTGATTGCATTTGTATTAATTATGTATGTAAACCTTGAAGAATATTAAAGGTTTTTTGGTGGGTTTCATTAGTATTAGTGTTATGTGTAATTGAAATGGAGTTATGAGTTTGTGATTGGATTAATTATGTGACTGGTCTATAAGTTGTTCATGATTTTTTTATAAAAATATTGTATGTTAAATGATTAAAAATGAGCTATGAATTGATGATTTTAATTCTGATCTAATATATAAAAATGTTTACTAGTTGTTATATAAATGCGTCTTGACCTGATTTAAAGTCTGAAATGTGGCCATGCGTGTTGAACAAGATTGTTATGTGTTAAATAAGTGAGATGGAATTCCGAACTGATGATTTAAATTATTGTCTAAGCGTGACCTATGTTGTCTCCATATGTATATGAAAATACTTGCTGTCGTTATATTATTGCGTCATGATATGCTTTAGATTTTGATGCCATATGTTCTAATTTCATGTTATGTGATGTATAAATGTTTTGGACGTTTTTTCTTTTCCGTTGTTACTGTTTTTTTTGTGACTGACGCGATATATTTTTGTGATTTTAGATTAGACACAATATTGGCCATGAATGCGAGAAACCTTCCGACTTGATAGCATATATTTCCAAGTTAATGAGGTAAATACGTCTAAAGTTTTATGATATTTATTTAGCAGACTGAAAGTTTTAGATAATATAATACCTGGTAATTATAGATGTATATATAGTTTTGTTCTTAAATGATTTTGCTTTCAGATTACATAAAATGTAAGCCGTTAGTGCGAGGAGGCATTCTGCATGATGGAACCTATTTTCAAGTTAACAAGGTAATTACATCTAAAGTTATTAGATATTTATTTTACGATATGCCATTAGATTATTAGTAGCTCTGTACAGATGATGTTCTTTGGATTTATATCTCTTCCTGTTTATAAGTTTAATTTTTTTTCATAAATGCTTTTGCTTTCAGATTACATAAAATATAAAACATTAGTGTGAGGATGCTTTCTGCATAATGAAACATATTTTCAAGTTAATGAGGTAATTACATCTAAAGTTATGAGATATTTATTTACGATATGCCACTAGATTATTTGTGTACGTGTATAGACAGTGCTCTTTTGGATTTAGAATTTATATGTTTATATACTGCAACTTGCTTTATTGTATATTTAACTTTGAATATGTTAAGGCTGATTATTTGTATTATTATAACGTCATCACAAGAAAGGTAGACTGCATTTTGTGTTTGTAGTTACATTATTTTAGGTTTCTTTTAGTACGATGTGCGGTTTCATTTTCCTATAAACTACTATGTTTGTCTGCCTTAAATTGGTGGTGATGTTATGTTTTGGATTTTTATGTTAGAAATTATATGCTATCTTGGATTCCAAATTTGAGTGGGTTTCAACCAAGCCACCACAAGCAGCAAAGGAAAAGGGACGCTGGCCCTAATGAGCCACGCAAGTGCTGTTAATGTTTAGCCACTAATTTAAGTTCGAATTTACATCAAGATAAAAAATAGCCTAAAAATGAGAGAATATTTAACAAAATTAAAGATTAAAACGAACACAATAATTTATTTTCAAAAAATATATTATCACATGTCAATGTTTAAAGTTCCTGCAGGTGTTATTCAAATTCTGGAATCTCTTCGAAGTAAATTCTTCAATGGTCATGAGAGTTCGGGTAAAAAAGCTTCGTGGGTTCAATGGAAGAAGGCTCTTGCTCCTAAAGATAACGGTGGTCTAGGTATTTTTAGTCTTTATGCTCTTAATAGAGGATTGATATTTAAATGGGTTTGGAGATTTTTAGCCCATGAGCCTACGCTTTGGTCTCGTGTTATCAAGGCTATACACGGAGCCAATGGAAAGATTGATGAGATTTCGGGTATAGGAGCTAATTCATGTTGGATAAATATTATTAAAGAGGTTAGGAGGCTTGAGGAAAAGGGTATTAACCTGCTTTTGTTCATGAAGAAGAAACTTGGGAATGGCCTTTCGACTTTATTCTGGGATGACGTGTGGTGTGATGGGGGCAAGCTTAAGAATAGATTCCCTAGAGCGTATGCTCTCGAAAACAGCAAACAAATTACAGTGGGTCAAAAACTTGCGCATCCTAGTCTTTACTATTCGTTTCGTAGACATCCGAGAGGAGGGCTGGAACTCACTCAAGTTGAAGAGTTAGCGAAAGTGATTAACCCTGTGGTGCTTACTCAGTCTCCTGATTCATGGTCTTGGACATTGAACAATTCTGGTGGTTATACCGTGGCTTCGTCAAGAAACATGATAGATTCGCGATTACTTCCGAAAGGTGATCTAAAGACTAGGTGGATTCGATATGTTCCCAACAAAGTGAACACCTTCGCTTGGAAGGTAATGACGAACTCCTTACCTACTAGATTTAACATTTCCAGACGTGGTATAGATATTGAGTCTCTATCTTGTGTGAATTGTGATGTCGGGATTGAAACCAATGATCATTTGTTCTTCGCTTGTAACACGGCAAAGAAGATTTCTAAATTAATAAATCGGTGGTGGGACGTGCCTTTTATGGATATTAACTCTTACGGAGAATGGAGGTCTTGGATCGATAATGTAAAACTGCCGAAGAAGAATAAAAGCATGTTCCAAGGTATTTATTTTGTGATGTGGTGGCTTCTATGGAATTTTCGTAATAAGAAGATGTTCGAGGCCAAGCCCAAATCTAAGGAGACGTTTTTTGATGAGATTATTTGTAGTTCTTATTACTGGTGTCGGTATAGATGCAATACTTTGTTTAGCTGGGACGATTGGTATAAAAACCCGTCTCTTATTTCTTTGTAATTTCTAGCTCCTTGCTAGTTTTTTTTAATAAAAGTCGCCGTTCAAAAAAAAAAAGAGTTAACTTCCAAAGTTAATACATGACTCTTCAGTTATCTCATCACTATATATTAGCTTTTTATAAAACGTGTTTAGGCTTGCAGAATCAATATAAAAACTGCAAAGTTATTTTTACAGTCTCATATCTTTTGTGTTCTCGGGCCTATTGAAATCTTAGGATGAGTTCTTCAAAGAAAAGAGTAAGAAGTGATGCCCTGTTATAAATCCAAAAAAGGATCGGTCACTCTACGTATCTACTTAATTAGCTCGTAGACTTAATGTTTATTTTTTTTGAAAGGAAGGAAATGTGTATTAATGAAATGAAACAACCAACCTCTCCAAGGTGTGGAGAGGGGTATTTATACCAACACTATGTCCGGTCAACATAAGGGAGTCTTATGTTGACCCGGTTAGCTTGGTAAATTTTTAAATATTACGCTACAAGCTATTCTATGATATATTGGAAGTGACCGAGTCTTTCTTGAAGTTATTTAATCTTTAATACTTCATCGCTTCAAGAAGGACGCACGGTATTAGAGTAGCGGAAGTCTTGAAACACGTACTTGAGCTTTCATAATGTCTTTATATTTGTCGGTAGAATATGAGCATGTGGCTATGGATTTGATTCGTCCTTGATCATGAACTGCTACCATCGGGATTCACCTGCATGTTTAGGTTAGTGGTAATCAACAGATATGGACAAAAGTGTCTTTGTTCACTTTCGTCGAATATGGTTGCAATAACCACGGTTCCCCAGTAATCAGTATAAATACTGCCTGTGATCAAGCAGAATTTAAAAGAATCTCCTTGACAAGGTTTCACAGCTGCACTAGCCGTTCTCATTATCGAAGCGTCTCAAAGTAGACAACACAATATGAGTGAACCAGTGAAATATTATCCCACTGATTGAATAAAAATTGATTTGAAAAATCAATCAACGTGTCACTTGCTAAAGTGATTTTGCGACACATCGAGAGTTTTAAGCATTTCAAAATTTGTCAACAGTCAATTCATAATCTTGACCGTATCGATATCCAGTGTCACAAGTTTGATCCATATAAGATCTCATAAGTCACCTATCGCAGAGCTTGTTTGATGTTAGCTATGGAAGAATTTGTATCGTCATTGTAAATACTTAAGTATCACTCTAATGTTCTGTCAA
>BQNB010135725.1:2882-18115 GCA_026074375.1 Tanacetum coccineum | reverse complement strand
ACCTGTGTTGTAACATACGAGGAATCGAGACGAGGAGATGTGTTGGTGTATATTGAGACAAAATATGATTACGAGTAACTTATACAATTTACTTTATGTATTACAAGTTACATGTTTGTCATCAACAAAACACACGAGACTATGTAGATTAAATACCGTAATATTTGCACTAACAATCTTCCCATTTTTGATGATGATAACATATGTAAACGTAATATATAGTAAATGTAAAAGTTACTTGTATCCTCGTAATATCTTTACATTACTTTTTTCGTTTACACTCTTCTCCCCCTTTTGTCGAAACAAAAGGATGTGTCCTTGGAGTTTAACTTCATTTCTCCCTAAAAGGGTGAGCTTGCATCATCCCTAGTGAATGGTTTACTCTAACCCCTTATGTTGTTTCATCCTCTAGGTAATTGTCCTTGGTCTATTGTGGATCCATGGATCAAATTTTGAAAGCTTAACCTACAAAATGGTTAGTTTCATGCAACACATATATATAAAATAAGAAAACTATATGATGAAAAAATGACATATTCCTTTTGGTAGAAACACAAAAGATTGTCAAAGATTAAAAATGATGATGAATACGTGCATGCTCTCCTTGACGAGTGCTCCCCCTTGTTCGAGGCGTCAAGATATGATTAAAAATCTACAAATAAAAATAAGTGCAAAAGCAGATTCGTTCTTAGATGAGTAAAATATATACAACAAAGTTTATATAAGATGCACTTTATAAATGCTTGACGGAAGCTCCCATTGCTCGGGGGCGTCAAGTATGGTCCTACAAAACAAAAATTAGTGCAATAATAGGTTTTTTCCTTAGACAAGTGTATAGACGACTTAATATGAATTCTTGACAAAGGCTCCCCCTTGCTCGAGGGCGTCAAAATGAACCTACAAAAAGAAAATTGAATGATGCAACCTTCATCCTTGGATGAGTAAGCCATATACCACAAAGTGTATATGCTTGAACCTACAAAAGAAAATTAATAAGTGCAAACGTTGTTCGGAGACAAGTATGCCATATATTGCACCGTGTATATGAGTGAACCTAAAAAGAATTGATATGAAAAGGCAAATTTCATCTCTAGACAATAATGCCATACATACTAAAGTGTATATTTGAACCTACAAAAAGAAAACTTAGTGTAATATATACTTCGTCTTTTGAGGAAGTCATATATAATAAGATGTATATATGATGTGATATGATTATTCTAAAACTAGAATGAAATATGATTCTATAAAAGAAACTCTTAGAAAAGTAAGCTAAAATGTATAATTCTACTACTTGCATCATCGTGGTTGGCTTTGGTGGTGAGGTTGTCGAAGATTGTAAGGACGTGTTTGAGAATGAGACGCATTTCATTATAAAATTCACTTGGCTTTTGATAACATAAGAAAATGTGCTTATGAGTATCAGGATATTTAGATGGCCCGTCGATCCATATGTATTGTGGAAGGTGATTAAACCTTTATAGGTAGTAGTTGTAATGAGTAGGTTGTAGTTATGATGGTGAGAAGTTTCATGGTGATCCATCTTGTAAGAATGACTCAGGGGAAGACTCAAGTTTGATAGTGTTCGTCTCTTCAAACCTTACCTTATTGGTTGATGAGGCAATTAAGGTGATATACATGATGACTTTTATGGAGGCGGTGAGGTGGTACTGACAGTAGCAAGTAACTATCAAATAAATGATTTATTAATAAAAGTAGAAGACATGATCATGTATGAATATGTCATGAGAAATATGAATCAAAGAATGATAAACGTGCGAATGAGTACAAATTAGCTTAATAAAGATATTGATCCTTATTAACCTACATAATTACAAATGGGTTAGTTTGAAGTTTAATGCAAAATGTAAGAATATCATTTTGCAACATGATAGTTCAAACATTTATACCGACAAATACGAAAGAAACTTTTTCAAGTATTATTACACGAAAGAGTTAACAAGTAGACATATAGATAAACAAATATGCAATAAAAACACGTTCTCAAATAGACACAAAGAAAGTAATACTCTTAAGCTAAGCGAAGAGGAGGACAAATGTTGCAACTAGCTTAAAAAGGCATAATACATGTTCGAAAAATATTGGATGATTCTATGAGTTTTAGAAGGACTTAAGAGCTAGATAAATCAAAACTAACTATCGGTCGACCTTAATACAAGTATGAATAACCTAATTAAAGTGTTGGACACAAAAGTTAACTACCCAAACGGCAAAAGTGCCTTCTGTAGAACCGGCAACGGCGGTTCCATTGGCTCAATGGAACCGGCCAATGCTGCAAAAGGAACCGGCTGATGCAGCCTTGGTTCCTAAAATCAAAAATCCTCTATGGATGATTAAAACGAATTCAAACACTGATTTTTCACTTATATTATTACGCAAATGGGTCCATACTAAAAAGCTCATGCATAGATTCAAACGCTTTAACCTCTATCGTTTGATTATGCCAAAGCGCTCCTTAATACAACAAGTAAATATAATCAGAGAGCACAAATCACATAGAGCAAACCTTCAAATTAAATGATCTAGATCATTAGACAACAAGCAATAATCTAAACATATGACGAGTGAGAAGAGAAAGAATTTATACAAGACATGTTCCAAATAGTTCAACTAAACACAAGCATAATGAGGAAGATGATTTTAGATTATCAAATCGATTGCACTAACAATGACACGAAGGATACTGATTATATGCTTGTCTCTTATTGAATTTGAGTTCGCTTATTTGTGAAAAATAAGTATCAACCGTGTTATATTGCTCCATCGCTTGTTTTTTGATTGTGGTTCTTAATTAAAACAATATGGTTTCAAAAGAAAGATCCTAAGCTTCTACAAGTATACCAAAAAAAATTCTTTGACATAACATAAATGCACAAGAAGCAAATAAAATCATGTAGTAATGTCATATAAGGAGCAATACGAGAAGATCATGCAAACCATGTTCAAGCATGTAAAAATTACACCATCATACAGATAGATATAAGAAATGCCAACAAGGAACAAGAACTACCAAACATAGACATATCCATATCAAAAATCATCATGTATCAAAATGACAAATTACAAGATCATACGAGACATCATATAAGAGACAAAATTACTTCTAATGCAAACATCATGTAAGTCATGTTTAAGCCTTAACATTTAGTATCACGAATACAAGCATGAAACAATACATGTCCTAAGGATTACACATTTTTCGATTAATCAAATAGTTATCAAACACCAAGATAACGACAAAGCAAATAATCAAACAAGAACAAATAATCAACACATGTATGTGCAAAGCAAGATGTCATGATAGATTAACGAAGTAAAGATCATATTTACAACTAGTATGGATAACATAGCATTAGTGGTGTTTGGAGAAGGAGAACAAGTTGGTGAACTAGTGGTTATGGAGGATTGACAAGGATGAAATGACAATGTCAAAATGTGTAGATAATTTTATCGAGGTATTTTTGAAATGCTTCTTTTTCAACAAGACCAAAAATATTTAAAACCTTTGGCGGAAACACCATTGACCGAAAATTGACATTTTGTTATTATCGTAGAAGTTGGCAATACCATATTACAAATCCTTTGAGACTATCTTTACATGAGACTAGACTCAATTGTCTTTCCATTTTCTACAAAACTTGTTGTTTCAATCTTATACATGGCTAAAATGATCAAAACTTGACTTTATAACTTGACATAACATGAAAAATTCTAGAATTTATTCTTAAAATATATACTTAAATATCAAAGACAAACTTGGTCTAAATGAACCGCGGAATCGTTCTTTATGGGTTTTTCCAAACACTAGTTTTGACCCGTTTTAAGCAAAGCAATAACTTATTAATTTGACCCGCTTTGAAAATTACTTTCAAAAATACAACAAGACATCATTACACTTCATCTTTACTTGAGTATTTAGGATGAAACATTCAAGTTGCCAATCCCACTTTGATGAGCATAAATTATATAATAATATTCTTCAAAATCACTTAACCGACTTACTTAATTCCTAAGATATTGAGATTATGCAAGATGTTAATATATTATAAAGAAGAAGAGATATGCCTATATGAGGTGCACGAGAGCTAGCATAAACCCCATTCTACGAATACATGAAAACGACAAACTAATGGGCAAAAATTCCAAACAATACGCTAATGATCCATAATCAAGAAAGACATAAATATAAGATGTAAACAAGGCAAACAAGTAGTCATATAGAGAATCACACATCAAGGCATTAACTCTACTAGTATGAGTTACCGAAATATTTTCCGAAAAAGCATTTTTGACAAGATTATGAGTTAACCCTAACACCCCTTTTGAAATCGTATTCTTTCCTTTAAGAATCTAAATTGACATAGAAGCGAAGGAAAATACAAGACAAGGTTGAATTTTATGTTTCACAAATAAGCAAGCTCAAATGCAATGAGAAATAAGCATATAAACAATATACATAAGCAATGCAAACTAGAATGACTAATCATATAACATATCATACGAAAAAAAATTAGCCTTGCATTGAGTATGACGATGTATACCAAGCTTGATTAGTGACCAAAATAATTTAGTTTTAAAGAGGGATGTATCAATGTTCAAAGGATACCAACTAAAATTGCCCGACTTAAAAGTTTGAGTTTTTATGTTAATATGAAACTTGAAATTTTGGACACTTTGTAGTATTTTAAAATTTTGAATTACTTAAACTTGTAATTAGATCCTTTAACCCATTTAATTAGAAACTAGACTTAATTCTCTTCGAAATGGTAGGTGGCACGACTCATACGGATTTACAGTTGGTAGGCTTTGAGGTTGACTTATATAACAAATTTGCAAAACCTACTGTAGAACCGGGTCCGCCGGTTCCTTTGACAAATGGAACCGGCTTGTTAACAAACATAACCGCCGGTCTGATTGATTTTTCAAAAAAACGCATATTTTGACCCGACGAAAAGGTTTAACACTTGGTAGGATTTGAGGTTGACTTATATAACAAATTTTGATCATTATTCAAGCTTGTATAACAAAGATATTCAAGAATCAAGGCTTCTAAGAATGAAACATTGACATACTTTTCATATTAAGTCCCGCTTTTCGGATAATTTGATACATAGATCGTACTCGGTTTTGAAAACCATTTGTTTTGAAAACAAGAGTCACATGGCTCTGATACCAATTGTTGAAAACGTAGAGGGGGGGGGGGTGAATACGTTTTCGATTAAAATCTTAAAACTTTTTGTATCAAATGCCCGATCAATCGTGACTTAATATGAATTGTACCAAATATAGTCAATGACTATATAAATAATGGAAAGCATAGAATAAACAAGTTGTCATAACACAAGCATAAACATCAAGCAATAACACAAACATAATTATAAAGTAAAGAGATAACGATATGTAAACAAGAAAGCAAACCGAACACGATGATTTATAGTGGTTCGGTCACGGAGCTCCTCTCCGCCCTACTCCACTCCCCGAGTACCCAACTCGAGAGTTACTTCACTAGATCAACAAGCTCCCTTATCGGCGGAGAAAACCTTACACAACGTCGCTTACACTTTTTCCGGTACAAAGCTAAATACCGAGTTCTTACACACCGGGTAGAACCAACCCATCGTCGCTTACACTTTATCCGGTACAAAGCTAAATACCGAGTTCTAGATCAAGGTAGAACCAACCTAACATCCCTTTCAACACAACAATAAAACCCATATTCTAACCCGCTAGAAATAACCCATATAACCTCTACATATTACATGGTGTTTGATTGATAAATGAAAATGAATGAATGATGATCTAAATGAACTTCCATTGATGGGAAGTCTTCAAATGGATGAATGACATGAGATCTCTAGTCTTGTAGATCTTCTTATGTATATGCTTGGTGATGGATGGAAATGGCAAGAACTCTTGCTTCGGTGGATGTGGATGGCAAGATCTCGATGCTTGATTCGGTGGATCATTTCGGGTGTATGCTTACAACAAAATGAGAGTTAGAAGCATTATGATCATGGGGATTTATGGATGCATTTTCTACAGATCTAAATGTGTTAAAAATGGTGGAAAAAGTATGTTAAAAGTGTTGAAAACCGGATTGGAAAGGCTCCAAGATTTATAGCCAAAAGATGATGGCTACTATTCAAAGGAACCGGCGCTACTGTTCAAAGGAACCGACTTTGTAAATCAAAGGGAATCGGCGACGCTCCAATAGAACCGGCTACTGTTCATCATACCAAAAAATCTTTTGTAATATTTGAGAGATTTTGCAAGATATAGATGATGTAAGGCGTGATGCAAATTACTTTTTATTTAAAAGAAAGTAAACTTGTAAAAATAAAAAGTCTAGTTGAATGCCTTCAAAAATAAAGTTTACTTGTAAAATATATTTAGGCGTAAACTTTAGTGTAAATATAAAAGTGATGTGTTTGTATGAAATGCAAAATGTGAAATAAGGTTTTGATCATAATGCAACATAACAAACATGTACGAACCTGTGTTGTAACATACGAGGATACGAGACGTCGATAGATGTTGATGAATGTTGAGACGAAGTATGATTACGAGTAAATTGTACATGTAACGATATGTATTACAAGTCACAATTTTGTCATTATCAAAACAAACGAGAATGTGTAGATTAAATACCGGAATATTTGCACTAACACGTATGACTTGTAAAATATGTTCATGATGACCATAACATACTTGTAATGTGTAGACTAAACTTGGTCTAGAGTTGTTGTGCGTTCAAGGATGTTTTTCATAGTATGCGGGATCACTTCCCGGTTTTAGGTTAACTCAAGAACGTATATGTTCAAAGCAAAATATTTCAAGTTAATAGGTAAAAGTAAACCTGAAAAATATGAGTTGTCACAATGAGCAATACATTGAAGTACTCAGCTCACAGAAACTGATTCAATGCCCAAGTAATGATCTTACGATTCAAACAATACCTCAGTTGAGTCCGGGTATATGGCTATATCCGTCACACTTTTTTGTTATTTTTAGAAAGTACCATGCATGGATATCTTAACCTTGTAATACTTTTGTCCTTTCTTATTCTCGTGAATAATTTGTTCTCCCATGGTGTCTCGGACACACGTCGTATGGCCGTACTTCTCACAAATCATATCACACAAGAGGCCCAAAAAATATCATTCTCTCTAGTCTATTTCAACTAGGAGCTGCAAATTTCCATCTCGGCCAATAAATCATTTTTCCTTGCCTCCCATTGTACCTGAAGTTAGCACATAGCGTTACGATTTTACGCAGTAACTAGAAACTAAGTCTAAACTCTACGAGATAAAAAGTTAAATAACCTAATATCTTAGGTCATTGGGATAGTACACCAGGATTAGAGAACACCATTAACTTCGATCCATGTGGTTGCTTCTGGATTATGGGCGCGTCCAACATGTGTCGTGCATATGCATGTGAAACTCAAAAATTCCCATAATGTTTCTTATTTCACAATAGTTGTTTCCATTTCTCAGTCTCCTACCATGATAACCAGCTAAGGACCCTTTTAGAATGAAATGTCTTTCATTCATGGATTCAAGATATGCTCAATGGAATCTTATAGTTATAACTCATCTGATTTGCACGAGTCTACAACATTACTTCTTATTCTTAGTGATTGATTTAGCTCCTATTAGAATGCTATGAGAGCAAGTAATCACTACTTTCTTTTAATATTTTTGACGATCCTCCCAGAGTACCACTAAGCCTCGCTTCTCAATCCTTTTAATACTGTCTTACTGTTAATGAACTAAGTTAGTTTTGGTACCAACAATTTAGTTATATTGGATGATAGACTTGGCTAAATTCGCGACTCACTCAACTTAGCGTTCAACGACGCACTTCATTTTACACCTCAAGTAAAACGAAATTCACATCAACAAATAAGAATCGTGACTTCTTGTTACTGATTCTCTTAGGGTGTGTTTGGTATAAAGAAATAAGGGCAAAGAAATAGAAAAGACTCGATTTCTCATGTTTGGTAGGTTAGAGGATTTAAAAAGCGAAGAAATTCCAAATCTTAGGAAACCATTCCTTTGTATTCTTATTTCCACCCTTTTGATTGGGAATTTAAAGAATTGGTCTGTGTTATTTTATTAATAAAAGGATAAAGATTTATTAAAAACGAGGTATAAAAGGATCATGTCACGTGTGAGGCACATACCACATATTTTTAGATCTAAAAAAACCCTACCACCAAGATAACTCAATATCAAGCCATCATATGCTTCTTTTTTTTCAATTTAACTTTATTGTTCAACCCGATTATAACTATCCATGCATTGTCGATCCTCACACTTTACACAAATATTGAGAATCAATAAAATCCAAACCCACAACATCGATCCTACTTTGTTCGTTTTTTAGGTTGTTGTTGCCGCTGGCGGCTATTGATGTTCGAACTGTGGTTGTCGTCTCCCTTTAGTTCTTATCTTATTTAGGTACTTGTTGATACAATATAGAGATCGATGTTGTTTTTTTCTTGCTTTTTTGCTTCAAACTGAGAGACAATATGGTTGGATCAGTTTTAGATAAAGTTTTTTTTATCATGTTTCAATCTATAGTTAATTTCTAGATTTTAAGTTGTTTGGTAGTATTTAATATATTCAAGCTACTGATTTAGGTTTATAATGTGCATATTGTTTTTTAATTTTGGTTTGAGTTTCCACTTGTTGAACAAAATGTTGGTTTCTAAATTATTGGATCAGAAAATTATTATTTTTTATAAAAGTTTGATATTGTTATTTGATTCCCCGGTCACAATTCTTTAGAGTACAAAACAATGGATTTTTATCAAAATTCTCTATCAAATTCATTTACTTATATTTCTATTCTCTTGCTCATTTCATTTCTCTAAATTTCTCTCTACCAAACGTCCCCTTAAGTCCCTGAGAATTTTAGTACAAGAATCTTTTAAGTCACTTAACTTTCTTTAATTTGTTACAAAACAACTCAAGATCAACACATTTCCCGTGCCAAACTATCTTGCTCCGTTGAGTAATGTACGTTTGTACAAAATCTTGATATCATCCCACTTAATATTGCAATACTAGGAATTTTCCCATAGATTATCCGAGATCTAGAATTTGTGTCATGCTTTGTACTCTTTAATTGAAACGATCTAAAATTAACTTCTAGTGTTCTCGCTTATGTTGTCAACTCTGAGTTGAACTACCCTTTTGACATCCAGTTAAGGACTTGTGGTTTGGACACATTAATTTGATCCATGTCTAACATGTGTTAGCCTAGTTAATTATTCTTCCTATAAAGCACCTCTCAGCTTTACTTGAACATTACAAAGCAGCGCGAGATTTGACTTATGATCTACAAACTCATGCCCTTCGAGTCTGACTTATAGATTTAGAATACTACCCAATAGTATATGAGCTTTACTCAATCTTTAGATTTCTTGAAATACTATCACTCAAGTATTCCTCTTTCATAAGAAATATTCTTTATCAACTATCCGTTATATTTGATTGTATTGCACATGGGATACATGCCTTGGTGTCTTTCAAGACTCGACCAGGCAGATTTAAGATCTCTTATACATTTAAATATGGTAAAAATACCTTTATTTGATTTCAACTATCCATGATAGTTTCTTAATCAAAGTTTCTTGTTTACTTTGAACCTCCATCCCATATGGATTGCATCAAAGTTCTTCATAAAGCCCTTTTAAGTATTTCACCTCATCAGTTTCTTTAAAAGAACCCCATAAAGTATGATCATCCTTTTATCAAACTAGATTAATTATTGTCACAACTTATTAATACATTTGGGATTATCCTAGGGTTTTCAGAAAACTTTAATTACAGATTTTAAAATATATAGAAACGACAGATATGTTAAATTTAAAATAGGATGTTTAAAACCTGAAACGTTAAATAAAGAGTTTTAAAAAATGCCTTAAAATGGGCAACAATTAGTTATAAATTACATGTGATAATACTTACGCTATGGTTTACTAAGACCTACTACATATTCACATGCACTGCATATATAGTTCATCCCAATAGTACATGCAAACCACGAGTTTCACCAGTATCGTTGCATACTAATGCAACTCGTCATTATTCAAGAATGACAGTTCTTACCTTATTGCTCTGTATTGTCCGTTTAGGAAATTTTACTTGTTAAAATTCATAAACCTTAATTAGGGTTTTCAAAACATAAAATTTTAAATGTGTGTGACTTAGGTAAGAAGAAACTTTAAATCACCATATTTATGTCTAGGAAAAATTATTATATTATTTTTAATAAAAAAATTGTTTTTCCTAAATCCCAGTTATGGATTTAACTAAAAAACCCTAGTTTCAATATTTATGAATCCCATATTCTAATTTAGGTAAAACTAAAGTCATATCAGTTTATGGAAACTTTTTTTTGGCTACCATAATTTGTATTTGTCGAATTTTATGATCCCATGTCTAGGAAACATAAATTTGAACATCATAGGGTTTTGATAAACTTAGATAAGTCTTTCTTCTTCTTAAAAAAATATTATCAACACGTGATTCCTGTGGTTTCCAAAAAATAGTTTTAGCATATTTTAAAGAAAGTTTGCACTTTTTCAAAAATACCTATAACTCTAAATCACAAAAAGGTTGCCTAATTAAGAAAACAAAAAACTAAGTAAACCCTAGTTTTTGCTATTTGTTTGAATTAGGGTTTTTCCAAGTTTAATCATGGATATCCTTATATCCTTATAAAGTTGACATATTTAGGGTTTAAGGAAACCATAATGACTCATATTCAGGTGTCGTAACATACAAACCCTAATTTGATTACAAGAACTCAGTTTTGTAATCTTTATGACAACACCAATTAGGGTTTTTCATGTTTGAACGAATACCTAATATCCTTACATAATCGACTTAATTAGGGTTTATAAAACCCATAATGGGTAGACCCTACTTTCTCAACACATACAAACCCTAATTTACTTACAAGCGTGATAAAACCCTAGTTGTCATTAAAAGCAAAAACCCTAATAATAAAAAAGCGACCAAACCACGTGCATAACTAAATTAAAGTTTTAATTTTTCTGACAATACAAGAAATTACTAAGAATCTTAACTAGGTTAATATGATTAGGGTAACTCTGATGCCACTGTAGGGTTCCGGTGGTTACTCGCATGGCAATTAAAACATACACAACGGAAAAGTAAACATGCAAGGCCATGCAACCACCCTAGCTAGCAAGATCTTTCCTAATCAGTAACCTAACCTAACATTAACACGTATAAAGGGTGTTTTTAGAAGACTTACTTATTTCTTGTAGTTGTGTAAGCTTCTTGATCAGTCTGATGCACGATTTCGTATATTTCTTGGTTGATCGACCACTTTAGGGTTACTTTAGGTATCCGCTGATACTGCATAGGTAGAACTAGGGATTCGAACCTACGCAAGTTAGACGAGTACAAAACCAAGGTAAACCACTCGACTAGAAGTAGATTGGTATTAGTCGACTTAGGGATCGACCGAGGGTAAAACCCTCTTTAGTTTGATCGGACGAGAGAAAATGGAGAGATGGGAGAGATTTAGGGTTTAGTTGTGAGTTGTAAGAAACCCTATAATTTCCTTGGAATTTATAAGGTACCAAGGTTAATTCTAGAAGAACTCTAACTTATCCTCCAAGCAATAGGAGCTTGACAAATAGTCAAACTAACCCTTTAGGGGGTTCGGTGAAAATCCCTTAACCCTTATGGTTTTGGGTTTTTGCCTTTTATTGCTTACATATTTACCCCTGATAAATATATTAACTTAGGATAATTACCGTTCTACCCCTTAATGAAAATACCGCCATATTTTCATTTCCTCAACATTCTCATTTCATTTCGTAACTTTTTTCTCATTTCATTTCGTAACTTGCTTCTTATTTCCGCTTGCTTATTCTATTTATAGTGCACCAATGTGACCTTTCGACATTTCTATAAAGGCCAGCGGTGAAAGACCTATTGTGTATTTATACATAATCATTTCATTAAGTGTGTTGAAAATGTGTAAGTTATGACGATTAGGTGTAATGTATTTTTGAACCTCTGGAATATCACATATCAATCCTTTATTTATTTAGGCAGTAGCTAAATATAAATAGATACTTAATGTATTTTCGAACATCTGGAATGTTGCATATCAATCCTTCATATATTTAGGCAGTTGCTAAATCCAACTAGATACTTTGCAAGGCTGCAAACTTAGTATATTATCCCCGCCAAGATGCATACTATATAGCATTTGTTGAAGTGTGTTGCAAGAAGTAATTTAAAAGACAATATTATCAAAAAAATGTAACACAATTAAATGTACATAAAAATCGTGCCCAGTTTATAACAGAATTGAGTTTCACTACTACACAACAGGGCAAATGCTATGAAAATTTGTAACGAAAATTTTCCGTAGTAAATTTGCAACGGGCTTGCAACATATTTGCAAGGATTAGCAATGACACGAAAACCCGTTGCAAATCTGTTGCAAAAATTAAAATAATTTTATTTATACTTATTTTTAAATATCCCGTTGCAAATCCGTTAAGTTTATTTGAATTTCATAATGGATTTGCAACGGAGTATTAAAAAATATATAAAATAAACTATTATTAGCTTCCATTGTAAAATCGTTCTATAATTTTAAATAACTGTTACGGATTTGCAACAGAATAACTATAGTAATTTAATTTCGATTTATTTTTAATATTCCGTTGCAATTCCATTGCAAATCGTTAACGTATTTGAAAGAAAATATTTAAAGTAAATATAAAAGAAATTATTATTATTTGTTTCTGTTGCAAAATCATTGCAATTTTCTATATAATTGCTAAGGTTTTGCAACGAAACATGATCATAATTTAATTTTTATTTATTTTAAATATTTTATTTATAACTTACAAAATAATTGCTACGGATTTGCAACGGTAACCAATAAAATTTTCTTTTCTATTTATTTTAAAATGTTGTTGGTATTTTTGTTATAAATTTTAAAATAAATGCTACGATTATGCAACATGTACTATTATTAGTTTATATATACAATTCCACTAGAAAATTTTAAATAATTTGCTATGAATTTTCAACGAATTTTGAGTGTTTTATCATATTTAACTATTAAGTGCAAATCTGTATAGTATTGAATAATGTTACGATGAGTTGTATCAGTTTTTTATATGTTGCAATGAGTTTGTATTATGTAGTGAGTTGGTAGTTGAGTTATTTTTTGTTCCAAGAAGCTATATTATAGCTAGTGTTTACGTATAATACGTAAAACAATGATTGGGATAAAGTTACAGTATGAGATGAGATTAATCGTATGTCCGATTTCTCTTTTGTGGTAAGAACCTCAAGATAAGAGTGTTTGTCTTGAGCCTAGGTAATACTCACATACGACTAGGGTTTAGTGCGTGTAAAATATAGAGAAGATGAACTTGGTCATTCTCATAAAATGCATGTGTATCTACAGTAATGCATTTAGGCATGTGTGTGATCTGACAGTTCTATATGAGATACGTGTTGGTCATCTTGTAGAGGAGGCAAGAATGACACTTGATGTGACATCCTTGGCCATCTTAGATACATAAATATTTACATGAGACATGATCTGCGCATCATAGCGAAATACTTGCGACACTACCTCAATGCCAATTAGGTGGCTACACCTGACACTAGTATAATAACGGTCTAAGGATAAATCGTGATGTGAGTCGTTGCTTGGGAATTGATTCTCTAGACAAGGCCTGTTATGCTTTCGACTCATATTTGCATGAGGAACTAACTTTCCAGTCAAAATATATTGGCGTTTAGCTTGGTGGGTCGAAAATAGTCGTACGGGGTTTAGCCATATGGGCTAAAACTCATATATGCTATCAGCTAGTGTATTGTGTTTTATTGAATCCACATCCGCTAAAAATGGGTTGTACTATGTTGCTTGATGTAATGTGATTTGTATTGGTTATATCAAACAATGTATAAGTGTAAAACAAAGAATCATCGCGATGATGAATATTTAGGAGCCCACACTTCACAATAGACACATGGTATTGTTTGGCATAAATATTTTTAGTCTAGCAGACTTAAACCATGAATATTAACTAAATGATTCTTAAAAACCCGATAACCTAACTAACCCGACACAATATAACCCGATTGAATCAACTCGAACGAGATAACCAAAACCTTACAGGGTCGAAATTCGGGTTACATTTTGCTAGCTAAAAACCGAATCAACTCGACTAAATAAACCCAATAACCCGACCCGATATAACATGACCCGGATCATCCCGGGATCAAACTCGATAAGATTAACCAAACATTATAGGTTGATTAATCCAATAAACAGGATCGATGTTAACAGACAATACTATGTGTCTAACTAGTTAGGGGTGGAAACAAGCCGAGCCAAGCCTGAGCCTCTTAGAGCTCGAGCTCAGCTCAGCTCATTTATATATATAAAGCTCGAGCTCGGCTCGTGAAAAATTTCACAGGCTCGAGCTCGGCTCGGGCTCGACTAATAACAAAGCTCGAATGAAGCTCGGCTTGTTAATCACACTAGGCTCGAGCTTTTTAGTTATATTAAGCTTGTTTATACATAGTTATATGTATAAAAAAATATATATGTATATATTTCTAGGGCTCGTTTAGGCTCGCGAGCCTACTCGATCTTTTTTATAAAGCTCGGGCTCGAGGTCGTTTGAACTTTTTACCGATCCGATCCTGAGCTTTTCACGAGCGGCTTGACTCGTTTCTACCCCTAAACCTAGTCGAAAAAATGTCTTTGAAAAATATGTGTCTTTCACTTCCTGCTTACTTTTACCGGGCACTTTCATTTTCTCGCTTGCATTTCCCACCCAAGTTTTTACTTTTTTATTTAGCGCCCAAAGTCTTGCTTTTATTTCCCGCTTTATTTTTGTCCATATATGAGAATAGATCTGGATTTAACATAAATATTTAACATTCGAAACCAACCAATTCACCACTTATCTCTCACAACTACACCACGAGAAATCTTAAACATCACCACACAAAGCAACTACCATAGGCTCCAACATCGAACGAAGATACAACCTAACCCCTTGCTGGGTAAAATTCTTATCTATTTGTTCTTGTGTGTATAGTTTGTATATATTTTTGTAAAATTTTGTTTGAATATAAGCATTTTTTGAATTGATTTGTGGTAAAAATATATGTGGCTGATTT
>BQNB010135723.1:0-16389 GCA_026074375.1 Tanacetum coccineum | reverse complement strand
CAATATTATTATCCCGTAACAAAAGTCATACAAATTAAGATCATTAATATGCAAGGGAAACATGAGAATTTTGAAACCTTGCAGGAAGGGAAAACTGTAGCTAGAACAAAGTAGTTCCCTGTTTCTTTAGCCATTTTCTCATTGAACCCATAATGTCTACCACATTCATCCACCAATAAGCTAAGAGGATGATCCGAGACATCTCTCCATGAAGAAGTAAGTGAGACATGTATATATTTGCGAAAATGACCAAAACAACCAAATGAAAAATGAATGGTCTTGCAGTAACCGTCCTTTTTTTTACCAAACTAACCTAGTATATCGCGTATTTCGGGTGGCCAAAATCTCGAAAAACACGTGTCACAGTTTTACACCAACATTGATTTTAACGTTTCGTGTCAGATTATCGCGCAACTCTAGCGGTGAGTTTTTTTTTGTTTTCTAGCGAAGGCAACGATTTGAGTGATGCATGGCAATGAAATGACTTATGCATGGCAATGAAAGACTAATGCATGCAATGAATTGTCATATCTAGCAGTATGGCATTTGTAGTTTTTCAGAATTCGGATCGTATAAATGCTAGTTGAATGAATGTTAAAATCATAGTTCATATTTCATATTTCATTTAGCAAATAGCAGTTGTATTACCAGGTTGTTTTGCTCCGGTGTTTGTTTGATTGTATCATTTTTTGGTTGCTGCGTTAATAAGATGGATTTGAGCGATTACGAGGTATAATTTATTTATGTAAAATAATTATGTATTTTGAATTTTATGTTTTTTTTGTAGTAATATATGTTTATGTTTAATTTTAGGTACCACGTGTTCTTGTGACATGTAGGAGTAAGTTAACTTTGATTAAAAAAATTAAAGCTTTAATTAGGGGCACTGCACGTGAAGTGTTATTTAGGCAAACCTGTTTTGGTTGGTTCTTAAATCAAGAGGATTGGACTGAAAATTGTATTTTAATACACTTTATGTTGGGTCGCCAAGTGTTAACAGAGGATGAAAATGAAAATGAAAATGAAAATATTCCTTTGTATTACCATGTAGTTGATAATTTTCAAATTCAATTTGGTAGGGAAGAATTTTGCCTTGTAACTGGGTTAAAGTTTGGTGTAGAGAATTGGACTGATTATAATGACGAGTCAGAGCCAATTCCCTTTAGGCGTAGGGTGTTTTCTTCATCTTTAGATGGTCAACCTATTAGAGGGAAACATGTTGCCGCGTTGATTAATAGTGAGGAGTTTAAAAAATTAGACGACAACGATGCTGTTAGCCTTTTGGTTATGTCTATTCATATAGCATTTAGTGTTATAGGTCTGAGGATAGAGTCCCGTCCTAAAATTGGATATTAAGGTTAGCGAATGATAGAGATGGTTGGGACAACTATCCTTGGGGTTCGCATGTATGGCCAACATTGTACAAGCAACTAAAGGATGCAAATGTTAGACGTTGGCCGGCCTTATATGCCACTCAGCCTAGAAATGAAGATGAAGTTGAGAAGAAAAGTTATTCGCTTGTTGGCTTTCTTTGGGCATTCAAGGTATGTCATAATTTAGTTTATAATATTGAATTGGGCATTTATTTTATAACTTGAATGTATAGTAAATGAAATAATTTTTTGTTTAGACGTGGATATTGGAGTCTTTTCGAGCAGCGACGAATGATTATTATACACGTTATCGTCGTCTTCCTAGAATAGTTGCTTGGAGTTCAAAGAATAAGTTTTATCTAAGAATGCTTAGACCTTTTTTGCATGTAAGTATTATTATTTATTTTGACAGGTAAAAAATAATGACATGTTAAATTTAATTTCATACTGAATGTACTAATTTTATTTTAAAGGGAGGACATGACTACCTGTGTAGTTAGACTTATACCAATTAGAATCGAGGCTCGATCGCGCCATGGTGGGTTTCAGTATGCATTACTTTGACGGGGCGTAATATTGAAGACGTACGGATACCTCTCCCTTTAACCCCGAAACAATTATTTTGAAGTTTCCATCAAAAAATGTATCGAGAATTTTTGAGGAACTAAAGGAGGGTATAGGCCAAAGAATGCAAAAAGAGCGATGATATGTACGAAAAAAAAGAGGAGGTATTATGGAGATACAGAGAGTTTGGCCCGTGCCACAACAAACAAAGAACCCATCATAGCCGAACAACATTATGGCTATAACATTTGAGTGGATTTCAGAGCTATCATGTATAAATTATGTCGAATTAATAATCTTTATTTTTCTTTGCTGGAAAGTAATAAATTCTTATATTTTTGTATTTATGGTTGTCCACAGGGTGTTCCGTCTGCTTTTCAAACGTTGGCAAACAGCAGCTCATTCTTTAATATGGCAACGCCCTCAAATTTGCAAACATCAGTTCAAAGAAATTGGCAGACGCCATCAAATTGGCAAACACCAAATTCATCGTATTTGGGTACTCCAAATTCACAACCACCTATCCCGTCGCATCCTGGTACAAGTAATTGGCAAGACCCGATGACATCTTATTCTCCAAATTTGCCACCCCCTTTCCCCTCTCATCGTCATGATGCTGGATTATTGAACCCGATAATATTTAATTTATTTATGAGTATGATTGTATATTACTAAACATCATTAACTATTAATTTTTTATGAATGTTCATTTTTTAGAATAATTATGATCAAGCAAGGAGGGAACACCATCCAAGCATTTATAAGCAGAGTCCCTATACAGTTTTGCCTCCTACTACAGTGTTACTTAAAAAAGGAATGATAAAACAAAGAAAAAGGGCAAGGCTGTGAAATTATCACCTTTGAATCTTGTGGACTTAGCCAGAATGAAAATGAAATCAGGGAGGACGTAACCATAACAGGTGTTTAGCAGACTGAAAATTATTTTTTTATGAAAACGTGGACCCTGATAAGGTATTTGTTAGTCTTGTATTATAATTTAATAAAATAATTGAAACAATTATGTATTTTGAGATAGTTTTTTTAACATGGTTTTTTAGGTTACTCGAGAAGCGTACCCAACCATGGCGGAATTTATTTTAAACCCCTATGACATTTTTGTAGATTGTTATATGAAGGGTTATAAACTTCCAAGTTCCTTTTGGCCGCAACTAGTTCCGCATTTGTGTACGTATAGGAGTGACCGGTCTTGGCCAGAGGGTTGGTTGTCTGGTGATGTAAGTTTATTAATACACGTATTATTATTTAGTAAATTTTGTTTGCAAATAAAGATATTGATTTAGTTTGTCTTTTATGAATCAGCACATGAATTCATGGATTCAGATCCTAATAAGAGAAAGGGCAGAAAATGCCAATTGGACCCTGTCTAAATCCGGTACAATATGTGTACATACTGAAAACAATCGTTTTATGATACTGACGGATCCACACATTATCGGAACATTGGATGGTTCAATGCGTCCATACCCAGCATGGAAGGATGTTAACTGGGTACTAATTTTGTTGATTTATTTTTTTAAACGATGGGTCATTGGAGGAAGCATTTGCAGGTATCATTTCAGAAGCCACTCAAAATAAACTAGAAGAATCACTCACTCATCTACATCAAATGCAAAAACAAAAATACAAAAAGTTCGATTACTATGAACTTCTTGGTGATCTAGGATTTATTAATAAAACAATACCTACCACACCATATACGCAAAACAATTACATTTTTTTGGTTCACAATAATGGTCAATTGGTCCTCGATAACACAAAAAACACAACGTACATCAACGGTGGAACAATGAACATCAACATTCCAAGAATGAAACTAGAAGAGCTGAAACAATATTTGTCTAATATTTTGGGTAATAACATCCATGCTCTTTATTATAAAATACCGCACAATGGATTTTCAATAACTGTAAAACTTAGAAACAACTATGATATGCATGTCATGTTTGATATTTCTTCAGCGCATTACAAATTGCAAATTTACATTGACCACCTAGGTGTCGATTTTATTATTGCAAAATATATTTTCCCAAATGCGAACTTGGCAGAAATGATGAACCATGTCATAACCAACTACACAAGTGATAATGAAGACAATAAAAGGGAGGTAACACAAAATGATTACACTTTCAATCAAATGGTTGAATGGGCAGAACAAGAACACTATGAAGACGGGGAAACCAAGTTAGCATGTCCAAAGATAGATCTAACCACGGTGCTGAAATCCAACAAAGGCTCTTCGGATAAATCATTTCAATCACTCAGCTATCTACATCAAATGGAGAAACGAAAAAAAAACAATGTGAGGAAACCAAAGCAGTTCAACATCAAAAATTAAAGAAACGTATGTACTAGTATTCATGTAACTCAATATCTATTAACAATGTCTTTTCAATGTAGACACTTTGTTTCTCTTTTTTCTATCTATTCAATAATTAAGTATTACAGTTGATATAGACTAGTCCAATAAATTATCTATGATCTCTTTTAAATGTACGATATCTATGACAACATTTAACAGTCCATCCATTTATATCAGGCTATTGATAAGTACTAGCCAAACTATTTCCCCTATATCAACTAGCTTTGCATATACAATACAATCAAATCACACACACACACACATACACACACACACGCACTTCTTCTTACTACTAACAAAGTCTATGGCTGATTCTGCAAATGATGCACGTAAAACAATTGTTGCCAACCTGTAAAGGGAGCTTAAAGTCGAGGCCACACTAGCGAATACAATGTTGGGCAACTCAACTCATTATTTTGAACAAATGCGTATCCGTGAGATACAAATTACAATGTTGCAGAATATGCCTACAATGAGCCTTAATAGCTACGGATTACATGCTCTGCTAATGACACATGAAGCGGATATATGTACAACAAACAACTTAATCAGAGCAAGACAAGAATTGTTGAGAAGAATTGCTGAAAAGCTAAACTTCATTAACAGTTACAGGGCAATATAGATTGTCAAATCATGTTGTTTAACAACAACTAGCCAACCATTTGTGTTCTTGTTTGTTTTAAGTTAGAATAATAAGGTTGCCAATGTACTAGATTAGGTGTGTTTTTTTTCCTACTATGTATTGTTTTCTATGGATCATATGAATCAAGATTCTTGTTTGTACGATTTATTTGAATAGCCCATCAAAGACAAAAATACTAACAAGTTTAAAGTGTAAATTATGCATACAATGCTAAAAGGGAAATTCAAATATCATTTACTTTTTACTAAATCAGATAAGACTAATTAATGACAAGCTTATTTATCACTACAAACTTACAAGAAATCATAAATGATTAGTCCCTGGCAAATTATATTTTTTAGTTAAAGTGATAAAACAACTCAATGACACTGTTGTTTATCGCTAAAAAATTAGCGCGATTTATGACATGAATTGACAAATCATAGCCTTTTTCAGACATTGAATGACAGTTCACTGCAAATATATTTATGTACTGCAACTGATAAGACAACTCAACGACATTATTTTTTATCACTAAAAATATCACGCGATTTATGACACTATCTGACAAGCCATTAACTTTATCAGACATTGATTGACAATTCACTGCAAATGTCATTCAATTATAGCTTATATATAAAGACATAACTTGGGGACTCTCATACTCTAACAAAATTTTCATTCACAAAAATTATTAATTGTATCTTCTCATTTTCTACCATGGCTAGTAACCCAGAAAATGTTAGGTTAAATGTCCTTATGAAACTACAAGAAGCCCTTGATGAAGAAGCTCTTTTGGAGGAACAAATTTTAACCTTGATGCATCATTTTGCTAATAGGTTTACGGATCGTAGGGTGGAGATTAACAATCTTATGGTTTTGCAGGATCACCCACTAATTGACTATGGTAAGTACGCCCTTGGATGCATGACAGGGGCGAACATGAAGAAGTGTGTCTACTTGAAAAGTGTTAGAGATGAGTTACTAAGGAGTATGGAAGAGAAAAGACAATTAATAACGAACTACAGAGACATGTAAAAGGATTAATGCTTAACACAAGTTTGCTAACCATCTTTGTAGTTCTTTGTTGTTGTTTTAAAGTTTTTTAAATCCTATAAATAAGGTTGACCATGTAATCTCGTGTTGTAATGCTATTAATGAATATCGTTGATGTTTAAAAATTATAGTTATCGCGTTATACAATTGAGCTAATAAAGAAATGATTAAATAACAACAACTGACACACTTTGCAACATCATATCTTATGGATATTAAATTATTTTCGTAACAAGTTTTGGTTCACTTTGTAGACCTCATCAAAGACAACACTACCGAACAAAAAAAAATATTTTCAAATAATGTATCAATAGCGTAAAACGTTCTCAAAGATTTTCGATATCGTTATTTTCCAAAACTTTTCTAAACCTTAATAAAAACCATACCCTAAATTTTTAAATTTTATCAAAACATAAAAAAAAATTATTATCACCATTAAAAATGCGCGATAAACTTATTTATTATTTTATTTTTCAAAAATTCGTCACATCCAATAAAACAAGGCCACGTGTTTTTCGAGTTTTTGGCCACCCGAAATGCGCGATATACTAGGTTTATTTGGTAAAAAAAAGGACGGTTACTGCAAGACCATTCATTTTTCATTTGGTTGTTTTGGTCATTTTCGCAAGATAAAATATGGAAGATGATTTGCACACTCCAAAAAGTGATTGGCACACTCAAAATATGTGGGTCATGACTATTATACCCTTAATATTTGCACACTCACTAAATGATGTAGGGGTATAAATGTCAAGACAACACACATTTTGAGTGTGCCAATCACTTTTTGAAGTGTGCAAATCATCTCCCATAAAATAGTTCTAGCTATAATTTTATGTATAAAATGAGGTAATGTTAATTAGGGTTGAGCATAATAGATCACGGACCGGACTGGACTGGATCGGGAAATCAAACCGAACCGGACCGCATTAAACATATTTTGGTTCGGTCCTCGGTTTATCCTTTTTTCATATTCGGTCTTTGGTCCGGTTCATTTTAGTCTCACACAAAAAACCTGTAATTATGCTTTGTTGGATCGGATCGGACCGAAAACCTTACCAGACCGACCCGGACATGGACCGACCATTTTGGTCTGGTCCTCGGTCCGATGTTTTGGACAAAATCGATTTTCAGTACGAAACTAAATTGGCAATCGTCTTTTTGATTGCCATAAGAATCGGTTTCGGGATTACCATAGAGATGTAATTATGTCATCGTGTAATATTATGATTAAATGACATATTGACGATAATTGAATACATAAGGCTATCTACAATAAAGAGTCCAGACGATCAACATCTTTTCGACCACATTAGTTTTTTCTCTCATGTGATCAACATCAGCTTTCTATCTCATGAGACCGACACCGCTTATTTTTCATTTTCAATTTTTTATAACAACAAAATTTTAATTTTAATTCATAATTAAAAACATTACATAATAATTCAAATAAAATTAAGAGTTAAGTACATAGATCGTCTTTGTGGTTGTCCCGAAATTGCAGGTTTCGTCCTAAAAGTTCAAAAATTACACTGATCGTCCCTGTAGTTGTCCATTTTGAGTTGACCGTAACTCCATCCATTTTTTCGTTATCTTTTTGTTTCGTCAGGGGTATTTTTGTCACTTCATAGCAAATAGTTAATCTTAGGGACCAAACATGCAACATTGAGTATTAAACTTCCACCACCACCCATCACCCTCACCACTGTCCTCACCAGCACCCTCACCCACCGCCCAACACTATTTATTTAGGTATAATTGAAACATAGCATTGCAATTCCTGCCTCAACTCCACATGGAATTGGGTATATAACTATCTTTCCTGTAGCGCGGTGAGAGTAGTATTATGTTTTCAATATTGCTGCAGCGTCCAGGTTAAAAAAAATCTGACCCATAAACCATGGTAAACAAGCACATGCCCACATGATTACATCTGGGTTTAACACCAACTGTCTTTGTCATCAACTGTTTAATCCAAATGTACATCAAGTGTTCCAACATTAACTATGCTCACAAAGTGTTTGATAAAATGCCTCAAAGTGACGCTGTTTCGTATAACGGTTTAGTTTTCGGGTATGCTGGTATTGGCAACATGGGTATGGCTCGAATGATTCATGTGAGAGATGTCGTGTTGTGGAATTCGTTGCTTACGGGGTATTTGCAGAATGGGAGTTGTTGGAAATGTGTTGACGTTTTTATGTCGATTAGGAGAGAGGATGTGAAGATTGATGCTACAGCGTTTTTATGTCGATTGGAGGATTATCGTTTAGGTGTTCATGTTCATGGACTGATTGTGAGGATGGGGTTTCTGAATAAAGGCAGGGAGTGCGACTGTGGATATGTATGCGAAATGTAGGAAGTTGAAGGAATCTGTGAGGTTTTTTGATGAGATGCCGGTGAAGAATTGGGTTTCGTAGAGTGCGTTGATTGCTGGTTGTGTGCAAAATGATGAGTATTTGGATGGTTTGAAACTGTTTAAGGATATGCGAAGAGAAGAAGGGTTAGGAGTGAGCCAGTCGTTGTATGCTAGCGTGTTTAGGTCCTTTGCAGGCCTATCTGCGTTAAGATTTGGTTCTCAGTTACATGGTCATTCGTTAAAGATGAATTATGGTTCGGATACTATAGTCGAAACTGCAACTTTAGAGATGTATGCAAAATGTGGTAGATTATGTGATGCCAAAAAACTATTTCACAAGTTGTCAATCCATAATCTACAATCATATAATGCGATTATTATAGGTTGTGCTTGTGTTGATCAAGGTTTGGAAGCATTACAGCTTTTTCATAATCTTATGAACACCAATCTTGGTTTTGATGACATCACTTTATCAGGTGTATTTAGCGGATATGCTGCTATTAAATCATATACAGTTGGAGTACAATTACATTGATTAACGATCAAGAGTATGTTGCAATCCAGTGTTTGTGTAGAAAATGCCATACTTGATATGTATGGAATATGTGGAGCTCTGGCAGAAGCTCGTTCTGTGTTTGGGGAAATGCAAATAAGAGACGTTGTGTCTTGGAATGCAATTATAGCTGCGTATGAGCAAAACGGAAATGTAGATGAAACTCTGCATGTTCTTGTTTGGATGCTAAGTTCAGGTTTAGAACCTGATGAATTCACTTTCGATAGTGTGTTGAAAGCTTGTGCTGGGCTGCAATCTTTAAATGATGGAAGTTCATGGTAGAATAATTAAATCTGGCATGGGTTTGGAATATTTTGTCGGAAGTGCGCTTGTAGATATGTATTGCAAATGTTCAAAAGTTGAACATGCAGAGAAACTTCATGAAAGAATGGAGGAAGAAACAACGGTGTCATGGAATGCAATTATCTCAGGGTTCTCGTTGCAAGAGCAAAGTGAAGAAGCTCAAAAGTTCTTTTCTCAAATGTTAGAAGTAGGAGCTAAGCCTGATAACTTCACTTTCGCAACAGTTCTTGACACTTGTGCGAATCTTGCAACAATTAGTTTAGGAAGACAAATACATGGTCAAATCATCAAACAAGAAATGCAGTCTAATGTGTTCATTTGCAGTACTCTTGTTGACATGTATTCAAAATGTGGTAACATACAAGACACAAGATTAATATTTGAGAAATCCCAAAATAAAGATTTCGTCACATGGAATGCTATGATCTCTGGCTACGCTAACCATGGATTCGGTCTCGATGCTATATGTATTTTTGAGTTGATGAAAGTCAACAATGTGAAACCGAACCACGCCACTTTTGTATCAGTCCTTCGAGCATGTGCACATGTGGGCCTAGTTGAAAAAGGGTTGCAGTACTTCAACTCAATGCTTAGTAAATATGGATTACACCCTCAATTAGAACACTACTCATGTATGGTAGATATATTAGGACGGTCGGGTCAAGTCGACAAGGCCTTGAATCTCATTAACGATATGCCAATTGATGCTGATGATGTTATATGGAGAACACTACTTGGTATATGCAAATTGCAGAAGAATGTAGAAGTGGCTGAAAAGGCTGCAAGTTCACTTCTTCTGTTGGTCCCACAAGACTCGAGTGCATATGTACTTTTAGCCAATATATACGCTGATGCTGGTATGTGGGAAGAGATGAAGAAGATTAGAAAGAATATGCGGCATATTGGGTTGAAAAAAGAACCAGGCTGTAGTTGGATTGAGGTGAAGTCTGAATTGCATATGTTTACAATTGCGGATAAAGCTCATCCTAGATGCAACGAGATCTATGAGAAGCTGGATGAGCTAATATGTGAGATGGCATGGTCAGGGTATGTCCCAGATACTAATTTTACATTTGATGTCGAGGATATACTGGAGGAAAAGCAGGAAGTGCAACCCCTCTATGCAGTCAGATGATACACGGGTTAGTGCAGAGAAGCAGGAGATATAATCTGGTGAACCTTTTAGGGACAGATTAACCAAGACAGAACAAATGACATATATTCTGAATCAATCTACATTAAGAAAAATTATTTCTTGAATAAAGTGACGTTGGGTTTAGAATTCATCATTAACGTCACTCGTGCTTAGAGGTAAAGCCACGCTTCAAATGATCGATTGGCTCAAAAACCCTTTACTTGTAATTGTCTATTCTAGCTCCTTGCTATCGTTAATAAAGCTGCTGTTAAAAAAAAAAGTTCCACCGGCTTCAATTTATGGTTTGAGCTACATTGAGTGATTGAAACTCCGTTTGATTGAAGTAAGATCAATGAAAAGGTTTTAGACGTTGGACATAACTCATTGTTCTGAAAATGAACTTTTTGATATAATTGGTATTATGTAGGTATCACATCAAATTTTGTATATTCATAACGCCAATTATCAAATTAGGGATCTCGTAATGAAACCTATTACGAACATATTTAGACTCATGTTTTCATAAAACCCATATAGACCTAAACTCAGCTAGACTCGTAACTCGGCCGACCCAACTTTTTGACACCTCTATATATATACTACATTATAATGTGTTTGGGATCTTTCCAAAATAAAAGGCTTAATATTTTATGACAACACACTTACTTAATGTGGAAATGTTTTACTTTTGCTATGAAATAAAACTATCAAAACTAATAAATACCAAGGTCAATGGTACATTACTTTTTGCAATAAGTCTTGCTAAAAATCATAACTATCAATAATTATTAAAAACATATAATTGTATCTATCATATAAATTCACACAAACCATTTCATATAACTCACACACACATCTAAAAATTTACACACGTCTCAACTATCTCTCGCATCTCACACATATACCACCTTCAAACCCTAGCCAACCACAACATAAGCCTACACCACCACTTGTGACGAAATTTTGTGACGAAATATGCTATTGAAAAATTAATTACAGATATCCATCGTCGCAATGCTCAAGTACCCTGATCATAGTATAATCATAGAAGTTTATGTAGGATCTATGTATATATTGGGTATTTGGGTTGTGGACTAAACAAGATAAAATCTTTAACAAAATAGTTGGCCCATATAAGCCTTGGGCCTGTCTCAAAAGCCTACTTTGTCTACTTAACTGAGCCATTTAAATCCCACTATGAGTCGTCGGCAAGGGTCCATAAAAACCACTATATAGCGGAATCATATAGATTGGCACATGGTTTGTAAGTTATGGTATGCTTAGGTGTAAAGTTAGTAATAAGTTTATCAAATCCTAACTTATGGCAAAATAAGTTGGATAAAAGAGTGGAAATACATCTGTGACCGTTTTATTGCATGTCATCATCATTAAAATGGTGTAGGCCATGTAGCTTTATATTCCCAGAAAAAAGGTGTAGCTTTGCAAGTACGTAATTAGCATAGTACCCGTGCAAAGCATGAGAGAGAGTAATATATAATTAGGGGTGATATTTTTGTCTTTTTGTAGTCGACGTTTCTCGATGGTAGTGTTGTGTGAGATTGTAAAGAAATCAATATGTCATGTTATTATGTGCAAATTTTAAAAGTTATGATATTCAAACTATAAAATATATAAAGTTCATGATAGTAGTTATGTTTTTCCGTTTACTTTTCTGTTAGTGGAGATGATTGTGGACCAAAAACTCTTACCCGGTCTCTCTTAATTAGGAGACTCGTTAAAACTTATTTCTCCTTTATAAGAAGCTAATTAAGATTTTTATATCTAAACCACCTAATTTAGTAAACAATCATGTGCAATGTAACTATTGTATTTCGAAATTTAATTTTAAGTTACTAAATAAAAAAAGATGTGTAAACCTTAAAATTTAAAGATTTCTAAAAATAGAATTTCTAAGTACGTATATATAAATATATAGATAGGAAATATCAGTTTTGTGACGAAATATGCTATTGAAAAATTAATTACAATATCCATCGTCGCAATGCTCAAGTACCCTGATCATAGTATAATCATAGAAGTTTACAAGCAAAAGAACCCGCGCGTTGCGGCGGGGCTAATTTTTTCCAAAATAACCCCCCCCCCCCCCCCTCCCCCCACACAAAACCCTGTTATTTTAACTTATAGTACTGAAAGCAACTAAAAAGAAAATAATAATAATAAAAATCAACATTTCAAGACGACTAAGTGCCAACCAAGGTTGTCAAAATCGCGATCCTGGTCGCAGGATCGTACGATCCTACGATCCCACACACAAAAAACGATCAGGTTCGTATCAAGATTGCAATTCAAGTAGGATCGTATCAGGATCGTAGGATCGTAGCAGGATCGTAGGATCGGATCGGATCGTGTAGGATCGTAGAATGATCTTATTTTTGGACATGAGTAATTTAGGCTAATGGTTTATAAATTTTCATCAGACGATTTCATGTTTTTTATTATCCATAATCGATTAACGATTGAAACAATGAAGTAGGTTCACGTATGTATACTCTTTTTTATTTAGCCTAGTAATTCATTTATCGATTGAAACATGAATGAACTTTGTGCAAGTATGTATTACAATATATCTAATGTTCTATTACCATGGTACTTAAACATATAACCTTTTTCTTTTATCATCTATTTAGATTCGTTTATCATATAAGGGGGAATTTCATATATACCCAATAAAATTTGAAAAATTAAATATTTCTTTAAAACACAAGTTATCAATGCATGAGGTAAAATGCTATTAAAGAATGTTTAGATAAACAATGTAAATATTGAAGTGTTTTGGGGATATATGTAAATGCTCATCATATAAAATATTATATAAAAACATATAGAAATATAAAAAAATAACCTTATACAAAAATATATATGTTTTCATAGGATCTTACGATCCCGATCCGATCCTACGATTACGATCTTACAAAGCCGAAAATGATCCTGAGTAAGATCCCAATCCTGACAACCTTGGTGCCAACTATATCCGATGTCTAACAGTCAACGACGAGGACACACGACCACAAAAAAAAAAAAAAAACTCCTTGTTAATAGGTCATATCCGTATGTTACTAGAAAGGCATGCTCCATTTCAAGCTACATTGGGTATGCATGTCGCTTCTTAACGCTTTCACGTTTCATACTGAATTTCTTGATGCTTTCACTTCAGCCGAATTTCTTGATGGTTTCACTTCAGCCGTACTTCTGGTAGATGTTAAACCAATTAAATTTTGAATGTTTATTTAATGGGTTGATACTACTATATAGTCTAGTTAACCTCAAGAATCAGGTAATATTCTTGAATTCTGTATGCAGAAGAGAATGAAGGAACCGAATACTTGTATAGCAGTTGATCAGGTTTATGCAGCACATTGATCTCCACTAGACTTAAGACATCAAACTATGCAGTATAAACCTATGCGTAATTGCGTATAGTAAGGCACTTATATACATTTGATTTGGTGAATGAAATATAGTAGAGATTTTAGATTGGTTACGTAAAATATCTTAAGACATGTGGGTCGTGCGAATCTCACATACATAAAACCATTTCGTAACCAATATCTTAAATGCCATCAGCAACAAGACAGGATAATAAACCAGCATTATACGCCATGTGCAGTTGATGTAAGATCCACATATTTTTGACACCTCCTAATGATAACTCGCTAACTAAAGTCACGAAGGGGATCGTTAAACCTACCATTGACTTTAAAACCAATAATAATACCCCCAGCGACATTTTCCCAATCAAACACAAAACTCCCAACAAAAACACACACATAAAACACTACACACAACCCACCACAACAACAATATCAACATATACAAAACCAATCTCATACACAACACAACACCAAAAGACCACACCACACAAAAGCACCGCAACACAAACACCAAAAACACACAAAGCAATACAAAATCAACCAAAACAACCCAGCAATACATTTTAAACCCCAAGCACACACCAACAACAACACAACATTCACCCCCCAAAAACCCGCTAACCAGCCCAACAACATTTAGACAAATAACACACACTACCAACCAGAACCCAATATTTTTTTTTTTACTTGTAATAACCAGAATAAAATTTGCATGATTTAAGATCTAACCTGACTTTTAGCCAGGTCAACCATTATTGTAAATAAATCTAGATCTCATCTGACTTGACTCCCATGATCACCATGTTCTCTTATTTAACAAGCATGTTGTATGATGCAAGCATCAAAGTTGACAACCCTACATGGCATCAAAACCTAACTTGAACAAAAAAAAACGTAATTCGAAGCTTTGTTTCTACTTAAACTGCAGGCATGTTCCACTAGCGTAAATTTCATATATTTAATGTCAACTCTTGGAAGGGATACACAATGTGAAGATTAGATAATAACAAAATGGGCTGCAAGAGATGGTGTTTGGATGTATATTTGTTGTTTATAGTTGTATTTTATAGTTTCAGATAGTAAACTGTTTTTGTGTTCAGCGTATTCTGTTTATATAAGGTTTACATGCAAAATGACCATAAACAATCCGAGAAGCTTCGGAATTTAATTGCAGTAAAGCCAAAAACTAATTATTCGTCTTAAATAATCACATGATAACCAGTTTCACTATACCCACGCACTAGAAACTGATCATCTACAGCTTAAATGAATAAAGTCTTCCGCTTGCGTTTGTTTTGATGCCATAAGTGTGACATTTGACCCATTCTCGGGTGGGGTGTTACAGATATGGAAGAAATTGACAGGAGAAGCACTCGTCTCAGTATACAAAACTCACTACAAAGGTATTCTTTTTGTACTAGCAAATTGGTTTTAGGGGGTTTGGTTCACCATATTTGGTAGTTATGTCATTTATACTTTATAGGTTTTACAAATTTTAAACAGATTGTATGTTCATCGGTTAGTAAATTTGATCAGTAAAATACTAATAACAATAAAACATGTTTTGGTGTGTATGTTCATCGATGTTTGGTTCACCAAGTTTGGGTTTGAAAATTGGATGTGTTACAACAATATGGATTTTTTGCAAAACTCTTTTATTTTTTTCACAACGTTGATCATCATAGTAAACTGATACATTGTAATATATATGTAGGTCGGAACATCCTTGTGTAGCGACACCGATTTTAAAAGGTGTTTGTGTGATATTGTATGGACTGACAAGATTGAGGCCGATGTGTAACTGAACACAAATTGGTTACATGATATGTTTGAATTGCGGTCAAAGTGGATACCTACCTATTTCAGGCACGAACCGATGTCTGGGCTAATGCGCACAACATCAAGGTCCGAAAGTGAAAATCACTTTTTTGAACAGCTGACAAATCCACATTTGAGTTTGATTGAATTTTTAAGTCATTTCGATACGGCAATGGATTCACAACGGTTCAAATATGGGAAGAATACACATGATTCCAAGTTGACGACACCTGATTTCAAAACTCACTTACAGGTTGAAAAAGAAGCCGCTGAACTGTATACGCACAATTTGTTTTATGATATCCAGGATGAGATATATGCGTCATTGTTTCATTGTTGTTCAATAAGTGTTCAAGAAGATGATACATACTTTAATTTTGTGATTCGTGATACTAAAGCGGATTACAAATTGAAAGGTGTATCTGTTCAAGCATCACCAAATTCTTATCCTTATACCTCTCCCACGGAACCTCAAACGCCATATCCGTAAACATCGCATCACTATCCATCCACCACAAAAACTCCACTTCCGGATGACTCAACAACAACTTCCTAATCAACGGCAACTTCGCCCAAAACCCCGCCATTTCCGCATCCAACAACGCCATATTGTAAAAAATCTCAATCCCGTGAACCCGACAATAATCTATCTTATTCTTAATACTTTTCAACAAGTAATGATCACCTACAGGATTCTCACACGGCTTAGGCGAACTACCCGTAACTAACAAAACCCTCGGCTTATTCGCGTTTAAAAAATTCGGAAAATTAGGATTGCTACTTAACCACTCACTCCTCTGCTCATCCCAATTATCGATTTTCGGGCCGATACTATAT
>BQNB010135722.1:0-18115 GCA_026074375.1 Tanacetum coccineum | reverse complement strand
AAACCGAAACCGGTTATTAGAAAAACCGGTTTTTTTAAAACCGGTTTTCTAATAACCGAAAACCGGTTTTAACCCATTTTTTTGCACCCCTAGTCAAAGGTATAATAATTCCAACGTCTCATTTTATTGTTTACGTTTCTTTTTTTAAGTTCCTTAATTTAATTGTCCATTACTAAAAATAGATAGAAAAGTTTGATCAAGTTTACTATATTACCCTTATTTTAAATTATTATTACAAACTTTATAGAATACTTCAATTAATTAGCTAAAGGTAAAACTGTCATTCTGCCAAAAAGTAAGAAAAATAAAGCAGTAATAAATGCATTTTTCTTAAACTGTGTGTTTTTTGTCGATGGACAATAATTTTGGGAAGGAGGGAGTAACATATTATGATTATGTATCCGAGTTTACCAAACTATTGCACATATTTCTTTTCGATCACCAATATATTAAAATTAACTTATAAGTCGCTCATTTATGTGTTTACTTTCGTTTATATCAATTTCAAATATTTTTTTCTCAAAAATGTTTGAAACAACATGAATAAAGTTAAAATTAACATATTAAAACAATATAAATAATTATTGAAGTATATAATAGTAGTTTTAGCAATTATTTAAGTGCAACTTAATTAGTGAAAAATGATTTATGACAATTTAGCTAATGTTTTGTATAACACCCTGTGTTTTAAGGTCATTTACGACGTCAATAAATTCACTAATTATTTTTAGTATCATACGCGTTTGCTTTTAAATCGTAATCGTTAAGTTAAATCGCGTAAGCTAAAACTTATCGTTCAATGTAAACGGACATCAAACAATTAAATGTTTAAATCAAGCAAGTGTTAAATAATTATTTAGACTATAATTATTAAACTTTGCATATTTTATTTTTATTGGTTACGTAAAGTGGTTACGTTTCGTAATTAAAAACATTTAGGCTTACCCGGAAGCACCAATACCTATCTATACTCAACCAAATACCCACAATTATACCCAATACTTAAAAATTATAAAATATCATCACTTATATACATGTATAACCGGATATACATGATAAAACACAAATGAGATATTTATTTTGACTTTGCAATCCAACACATGTTATATACTCTTTCAAGCAAACTCCACCAACTAAGTCATACATCTTTCAACTCTTGTAAGAGCTCACTCCCCATCCCATGAGTTTCTTACACAAATGGTCATTCAATGTCTAACCATAGTTAAGTTAAAGTGACATTGGTTAGTTAGTTCATGCTATAAAAGGGATACTATGCAAGTAACTTCATACACTTCACTTTTACACTAGAAAAACTTCACCATTATCTTCCTTCCACTCTAAAACCCACGGCCAACCATTAAACCACCCAAATAATTTACACAATCTTATTTACAACATATACAAGTGTTCCTACAACATATCTAAGGTATACCAAGAAGGTTTGAAGGCTTGGTTTAGTGTTTACAAGGGTTAAACAAGCAAGGATCAAGATTAGAGTTTTGTTGAAATTAGGGTTTTCTAAGTCTTGGAAGCTAGGGTTTAGATCATATTGTTCATCACCATACATCATATTAAGGTTACCTAAAAACCTTAATCTCTTTACTTTGGTGATTTTATGCATATATAATGTTTGTGTAGTTAATCACCATCTAAAAACTTATTTACTTGTAAAAATAGATTTTTACACTTGATTATGATTTGGTAAACTTTGTCATATGTTATATGAATATTGATATCATGTTATAATGGATATATAAGTATTGTACATAAGTGGTTTATATATAAAAAGTATATATAAACAAGTTACTTAAAAAGTATACTTATATAAAGTTATGGACAAATGAGTATGTAAACTTATGGATCTTGTGATTCTTGGACAATCTTTAGACTAATCATGGACTAAGGACCATAGGTGTGTAATACATGTGATAATAAGGGTTGTAATGAACTTGTAACAAAGTGGTAAAACTAAAAAGTTATAAAAACAACTTTTAAACACATTTTGAGAAAATATCAAAAAGGGGCTGTTAGAATTCGAATTTTAAGGCATATATTTTATGATTTTATAAAATACTACATGTCACGAGGATCGTGGGCATGTAAAGAACTCGAAAAACCGATCTATAACGAAGGAGATACGTAATTTACAAATTACGCGTTAATAAACGCGTTTATAAAAGAAATTTTATAAAAACAAGTTATAAAATACTTTTGATATATAATATTGGTCATTTTTCTCAGATAGTACATATTTTTAGGATTCTAAATCATTAAGAATTATAATTTTTAGATCAATAACGAAAGAGTTATGAATTACGTGAGTTTACGACAATAAATACTTTTATAAAAGTGTAAAATCCTATAATGACTCCATAGATCGTTATTAGGACTCATCTAGGGTATGATAACAATGATTGTAACACGCAGCGGAATATAAAGAACACAATCATGTTACTAATAATGTTTTCTTTATTAAACATTAATAAAGAAACTAACTACTAACTACTACACACGCTTTCTATGCGTTTAGACTCTCATTGGAGAGACTATCTATGAATGGGTGCCTGTAACCTAGACGCCTACCCTCTTTATATAATAGAGAGAGGTTACAAGAAACCCTAACTTACTAACAAAGCTAACTAACTATTACATATTGGGTCCTTATTGTTTCTTCTTTCTTCATTTCTGTTTATGGGTTTTGTAATCATCAAATCTGTAATTCCTAACAATCTTCCCCTATTTGATATTACAAAAAAATATGCATGAAGAAACAATGCTAAAACATGTCATCACAATAATAAGCCGCACATCGTGAATCTTCTTCCCCTTTTTGTAATCATCTAATAGGGGTCTTTTGCAATTCGTAAACGCTTCCCCTCAAGTGATGCATGTAGATGGTTAAGTATATCAACAATAAGCTTCCCCTTAAAAGTATACTCACCATCTCTTGAATCTTGAACTCAGTAGCATAGATCAAATCTTCCTTCAGTGCGAAAAAGACATGCTTATTACAATATCATGTAATAAAATGTCTTTGGATAATTCTTGTAGTCAATATATGCATGGCGATCACATGCAATGGCCGATAGTCTCAGTGAGCTCAGACGGATCAACCAGAAACCACTCAATGCTTATGATTATTCTTTTTCCTCAATAATCATATCATGAACTGTATGGTATCATATGCCCCCCAAAATATTTGTAAAGAGCGTGTAACTGTTCCAATCAAGAATTATAGCATAAACTGAACCTCCAAAATGAACCATACACATCCTCATTGTTCAAGATCCAAGGGCGTCTGTGGACCCAAAATATATGTGTTTATAGATAAAAAATTACAGAAAAATAAATACATAGGAAAACCTTATAAACCCTAGATCGAGAGCCACGAGGCTCTGATACCAATTGTGGAATCCTATAATGACTCCATAGATCGTTATTAGGACTCATCTAGGGTATGATAACAATGATTGTAACACGCAGCGGAATATAAAGAACACAATCATGTTACTAATAAGGTTTTCTTTATTAAACATTAATAAAGAAACTAACTACTAACTACTACATACGCTTTCTATGCGTTTAGACTCTCATTGGAGAGACTATCTATGAATGGGTGACTGTAACCTAGACGCCTACCCTTTTTATATAATAAAGGGAGGTTACAAGAAACCCTAGCTTACTAACAAAGCTAACTAACTATTACATATTGGGTCCTTATTGTTTCTTCTTTTTTCATTTCTGTTTATGGGTTTTGTAATCATCAAATCTGTAATTCCTAACAAAAAGTTACTGTTCATCTCAGACATGAAAATTTTGAAAACATCATTAATTTGATAAAACTTTTAATTACGAAGACGTACTCGAAAGAATCACTAAAAACGGAGTTAAAACGAATAAAATACGACATTTACGGGTTTTACAATAACTAAATTTATAAGCTGTTATGAACAGTAAAAACCACTGTTCATCGGGGGACTAAAAATATGGAAATATAATATTTTGATAACTCGTCTTAATACGAAAGCGTGGACATAAGAAACGTAAGAAACGGACTTAAAACGATAAAGTTACGTCGTTTTCACTAAAGATATATTTATAAACGTTTTTACTTTATAAATATGATTTCAATAAAATGATTAGATGGTGATGTAGCTATATTGAATTGCATATGGTATTAGTTAATCAAAGTGCTTAGTACTTATACGACCTATACTTGATTAGGTTGCATTCGGTCATTATCGTGACGCATTATCTGTTGTGATATACATTGTTGATTGTTCAATTCACTCGAGGTGAGTTCATAGCCCCACGTTTTATATTTACAATGATTTACAAGTTTTGGGGTGAGAAACATATGCATGTTTTACAAATAGGACGCAAGTGTACATTTTACTTGATTGCGTGTTTTCCTAAGTAGGGATAACCCATCTAAGCCCATAATCATGAACTGTCAATTACTAGTTGTGAGCGCGAATGTTATAAATAGATCTATTTGGGATTGACATCCCCGTTCGGGTGATTAGCTATCACTTGACAAGCGAACGTATACCATGTCGGACATAAGATGTTGCGGGTTAGAACATCATCACGGCAATGTTGGCAATTTATATTGCATTTCATACATGTCGAGCTTCAGTGTCATGAGCTTAGGAAAACGTAATTACATTTTATGATGTTGCATCTGTTGCATTATCATGGGGAAATCTTGCGGTCAGACATTATACATTGACAAACCTATGAATTCACTCAACATTATGTTGACGTTTTAAAGCAATGTTTTTCAGGAGGTTAATAAGGCACGAGGTGCGAGGGATACATTGGTGCTTATATATTTCTGATGTCACATGCTAAAGATTTGGTTGCATTTCATTTTGGGATAAATTGTTATGAACTAGAATACTGTATTTTGTATTTTAAACAAGTAAAGCTTCGGGCTTTTGTATCAAACACTTTGCTAAATCCAATGTACCAGTTTTAAACGACTTTTGGTCGTTCTTATATTATCTTGTGTTATTGATCTATGATGTACCATCCCCAGACCCATATTCCGCTGCGATCCATTTTGGGGGTGTTACATTTTTGCGTACGTTTCAGTTTTAAATTATATTGTTTTGATATGCTAAAGTTAGTTTTATTCTTAAAATTGTATAAATTTCTGGTAAAAATATTAAGAGTAAATTACATGGATGGTCCATGTGGTTTGTCCAAAATTGCAAAAAAGTTGCATGACTCGTCCCTAATTTTAAAAAGAATAACACAAGTGGTCCATTTCTTATTTGGTGTTAAGTTGATTCCGTTATCTTTTACACGTTAGCTCTTTTTGTTGGGGTCAGTTCCTGAGCCCTACAGTCTCTCAGTGGATTTAAACATAAAATCTCCTAAGTATAAGTCAAGCTCAAGACAGTTCAGCTTGAGTCGCTGAAGAAAGTTCAGCATCAGTTCTTTGAGTACTTAGAAGATCAAGATCATCTTCACTTCAGTTTATGTGGCGGTTCATAAACTGAAGAAGACCTTAGCAAGAGTTTCAGATCAGCTTGGTTGACAACTCCAAGCTGAATGATGTCGATCTCCTTCTTAGAAGATTGAAACAAAAAATTTCACTTCTAGAATGTTACAAGGCGGGAAAAAGATTGCTTTATATCAAAATAAATAAATCAATCTCATTGGGAATGAATACTTCTAAAGTTGGTATAGAAGTACAATGACTTTCCTTAAAGGACTGTACCTAGTATTATAAAGCATACGTGCATTAAATGGGTGGTTGAGCTGCCATTTAATGCTTGCCACGTTACTAGGTTAAACTTCTAAACCCTAATTCCTTTGCCTATAAAAAGAAATAGATGATGAGAGTAAATGCAATCTCTTCCAATTAATGTGAAACACATTAAAGAGCATTTATCTCTCAAACAAACTAAACAGAACTGCTGAAGTTGAAGCTTCAGTTCTAGTCAAATAGTTTGTTTTCTTACTCTCATAACTTTGGTTAGAGTTTAAGTTAGAATGAGATAACACCCCAATTGTCATTCAACCACCTTGCGATTCCGTAACCAAGGTGTGTCATGGATTCTTTAGTTGATTCTAATAAAAACCTATACGTTGAAAAGTTACTTATGTGTGTTTTAAACTTGTTCTTTATATTGTTCATATATATCTGTTAAAAACTCATTTTTTTGCCATGGAATATGATTAGTTTAACTTGATAAACCTTATATCACATTCAAAGGGACTAACAAGTGGTATCAGAGCAGTTTGATTTGTAAAACCTTTTCAAAAGTTTTGATAAACTACTCATAAGATTTTTAAAATTAAGATCCATCAAAAATAGCAGCAGAAGTATCACAAACTCTTGAATATAGGGGTGGCCAGTTAAATGATGCTCCTGTACTAGAGGTGAAAATTTTCACCAATTGGAAAAAGAGATTCATGTGCCATATAATATGCATTGAAACTCAATTCAAAAACATCATTGAGAATGGTCCATACGTTCCTATGAAAGCTAGTCAAAGGAAACCAGAAGGACAATGGACTGATGATGAAAGAAAGGCTGCTAACTTAGACCAGCATCTCAAAAGTCTCATCTTGTTTGTCCTTCCAGATGACCAAATGAACTCTGTCATCAACTGTTTGACAGCTAAATCTACCTAGGATGACCTGATACTATATCATAAGGGGCCCTCTTATGTGAAAGAAAGTAGGGTCATGGACCTAAAGTTGTGTTACAATACCTTCAAATTCAAGGAAGGTGAAACACTAACATAAACTTTTATCAGATACAAAGCTTTAATGAATGAGTTAGTAAATGATAACATCAAACTTTCAAAGCTTAAAATAAATACTGATTTTATAAATGAGTTACCAAAGAAGTGGCTAAGTTTCTGTCAAAATCTCAGAAACACAAATCATGTGAAAGAATCTGAGCTTGCTTCTTTATTTGGTAAACGCAAATATGAAGAAAACCTCATTGATAGTATTTATGAATCTGAAAAGTATAAGTCTCTTGTCACTGCAACTCCCTTGTCAACTGCCTTCTTTTCAACTTTTATTGTCCAGGACTTTCAAGATAGTCTTGATGATGAAGATGATACAAGAAGTAGTCAAGAGTACCTAAATGACCTTGAAGAAGGATATCAAGAAAGAGCTCTTTTAGCCAAGTCTAAAAGATTCTTCAAAAAAGGGTCTCAAAGGTTCAGTAGTGCAAAAGCAACTGATGACACTATATGCCACAAATGTGGTAGAAAATGTCACTTTGCAAGAGACTATTTTTCTAAGACTTCAGTTCCTTCATACTCATCACCTTTTCAGAAACCTCAAACTACAATCTTCAGTCCCTCTCAGCAGAAACCTCAACTGAGGCCCAACAAAGACTTTGAGGCAAAATACAACAAAGTCAAGGCAAAACTAGCCCTCCTCAGTTCTGGTACTTCATCTAAATCATCAATGGTCAAGAACAAAGGACTTGTTGCTAAAGCATATGAATGGGATAAAGAAGATGTGTCATCAGATGACAATGATATGACTGAAGTAAAGGTTCTCATGGCTCTAGATGATGATGAAAATATTGTTGTTGGCAAAGAGAGTGTCAGAAATGGTGAATTGGTGAAGATCTCTATGAGAAAGGTACACAATCTTCTTGATATGAAGGATAATGATGAAAGAAAAACTTTTTCTTGATTATTTGTGTATTGATCTTAACTATGTTGAAAATCAAAGAAACAATCTTGTGTTAAAACTTAGAGATCTTGTTCAAAGATTGAATACATGCAAAGAACAACTTTTAGTATTAAAGCAAGCAAAACTTAATTTTCTTACCATGCAGCATATAAACACTGAATTTCTCAAAGAGAATAAAAACTTAAGAATAAAACTGAAATAAAGCCTAAAACATCCACTTGGCAAACACTGGCTAAACAGTGTCTAATAAAGTAAATCAGTTGTATCAGTGTACGCAAATCCCTTCCCAAAAGAAAATAATTTTGGGTCTTGTTAACTCATGAAGGATTCCCTCCAGTTCTGGGCAAACAGACTTAGTCTTTGTAAAAATTTCAGCTGAAGACATAAATGTGTCCATTCCAGGCGTTGAACGACCTGGTTATCTGGAAGCTGAATGGTTTACTTTGCCTAAAACACTGACACTTTGGTATAGAATTTTCTTTCAGCTGAAGTCACAAGTGAAAAATAAACTGATCCTTCAGTTGATTATCACTGACTCTTCATCTATCGAGTATGATTCAGCTGATTAATATAAAATCGTGTGTATAACAATGTGTGTGTAAACCGTGTATAAAATTTATGTATAAAACGTGTGTATAAAAAGTGTATAAAAATGTGTTTAAAAAACGTCTGGCTATAATAAACAATGTGTGTAAAAAAATGTGTTATAATAAGTGTGTAAAAATAATGTGTTAGACAATGTATGTATATTAATGGGTGTATATAAAAAACTTGCTGGAAATAACAAAAGCTGTACGCTGTTTAAAAAACGGACGAAAACGTAAAGAAATGGACGAAAACGTAGAAAAAAACGTACAGGAAACGTACCGGAAAACGTACCTAAAGTCGAAAAACTTTAAATTATAAACGGCCCTTTTATAAAGGAGATACTATTCAACTGTCGGTAGCCAAAAAGGGTTAACGTGTATATAATGATAACTGGAATAAAACTTAACACCAGTTAAGAAAAAGATCACTGGTGCTTTCACGTCTTTCTTCTTTTTAAAATTAGGGACGAGCCATGCAACTTTTTTCTTTTAGAAACGATAGTTGCAATTTTGAACAAACGAAAAGGACCATCCATATAATTTACTCAAGTATTAAACTAGAGAAGTAATGAAGTATAAACGAAAATAAACGCATACTTATGAGTTACTTCAAATAACTTAGTTGTCTAAAAGCAAAAGATTTAATAGTTAAACACCCTCTTGATAACTTTTTTTTACTTTTGGCTTTAAAGAATTCAAATTTCGAACCAAAAATGATAACATTTGTTAATTTTTTTATTAGAATTTCACATTCAAATAAAAAAGTATGCGTTGCAAGAAACACTTTAATTAGTTGTTAGCTAATGACCGTTAAGAAAATTGATTTATTTTGAATTTTGAAGGATGTTTTGGCTGTTTTCGCCACTTTATTAGTTCACCCACTTAATTATTTTAATTTCCACATGATGTAACAAAATTGTAATGTTGTAATATCCATTTCTATAGAAAATTTGTTATCGTCAATTTTGTTATTCTTGCCCAATAAAAGAATTGCATCATTTTGAAAAAAATTTAGGCAAAACAATCTTACAGAAAAAAAAAATTGAACTAATTAAGTCGTTTAATTTTGATACGTACGCAAAATCGTGTGATCTAATTGGTCAAATAATAGTCAAATATGAATCTAATTTGGTCAAAATTGTAAAAAAAAACAATGTAAAATGAAAAAACCACTAACAAAATATATGTGTCAAAAATTGATAAAAAAAAACTTTAAAAAGGGGTAATTAATGAAGCTAGTAATGTGAATGATCAAATTTAACATAAGGTGACGATTGATGAAAGGTTATCATGAGCTTATTGTATTCTTTCTGCATTTTTAATCGCGTCTAAAATGCATGGTTTTTAAAAAGCTTTTTACTATTTGCAAAAGCTTTTCTAAAGACAATTTATAAAGCTTGTTTGTCAAGCGTTTGAGCAAGTTCGTTGTTACACCCAATTGTGTTGCTTTCGTAATTATAAAAAGCTTTTGAAACGCTTTTGCCATCGAGAAAGTTAATAAAGATGACTCTTTAACGTTCAAAGATTAATGAAAAGGATGATTCAATACATGTAAAAGTCTTTTGACTTGAGTATCGTAGATGCTCTAACAAAATATCATGACTAGAGGTTTTTGCCTACAAAAAGTTGTTGTTTTGCTTTGACATTAGCATGGAAACTAAGTCAAAAAGATGCTACCAAAAGATGAATACAAACAATATCAGATGATTGTAGATATTTTCGTATAACTTTTGTTGAGTGATGCTTATTGGAATTCCTAGTATGCTTAAGCAAGGTCATATTTACTGGTTTAAGTATGAGTGTATCATGTATGGTATCTAGTAATAGTTCTAAGAAATGCATTTGACTAGGGTAAAGGATATCTGAATCATAAATCATAGTGTAACGTTTAAACGGAGGTTAATCGAATCATGTATGGTTGTAAACTCATACACGAAATATTGATTTTTTTTCTTGATTCGTTCAACTTCTATCATTCTAAGCATGTTCGATTTTCTAATCATAATCGTCCATACTAGGAGACGACTCTTAATTGATTCGAACACCTAATCAATCCTTCTTCATATTCAATTAGTCTTTAACTTTATCTATGTGTATGTGTATGTATGTCCAAAATATGGCATTGCACTTGGTGGCACTATTCGTTCACCACAAACGTTCAGTTGACTGATGAAACAAAGCTTTAAAAAAATAAGTCACGTGTTCAGTCTCAACTTTCGACTCAATGTTACTGGAACAATTGCTCATTACCTGCAACAAAGTCCTTGGAAAACATTTGTCTGCATCCAAAAGAGGTGCACAAAATTAGGGTTTCTTCACACTCCTAACTCTTTGAGGAAAAGATTGAACAACGAAACTTAGGTATAAGAAGTTTAAGATCAACAATCTTGTTCCTCGGCCAGTCGGCCTTGCACATTTCATGTTTTCTACTATGGCTCATTAGAGCTAGGTTGACAAAAAAAATAAAGATTAAATTAGATAATTATAGTCACTTATTTTTTAATCATATTTATTTATTTTTAAATTAAATATTTTATAAACCGTTGATCGTTAGGTAAAAATAATGTAAAACTAGTTAAACCAATCATGTCGAGCATAAAAACCATATTTCATTAAAATGACACTTTCTTTATACATTCGACGAACTTTTTATTGAACATTTTTTTCTGTGGGGGTTGAAATTTATGTTTTTGGAAGAAACACGTGTGACTTGTAAAATCACATGTGAAAAACCAGATGTGATTTTTGATTTGAAATTTAAAACTCACATCACAAATCACATGTAATTTCGTATTGTCTAATCTTTAATATCCATACAGAAAAACGGGAAAAAAAGTTGTCGAAAATCGAAATACTCATCTAATAAAAGATTAAAAAATCCGTCGTGTTGATGTATCTTTTGTCATTTAACGATTTACAATTTGTAAGATATTATATTTTCAAAAATGAAAATAAGGTATTTTGTTTCAATGAAAAATGCATTGTTAGTATCTTTGATTCTTTTTTTTTTTTATTTTTTTTTATGTTTATTGAACTTAGCTTGACCCATTAAACTACAGAAGTGGTAATATATGGCCCAAATAACCCCATCGCCCAACCAAAAACAAAGTTTCGAATTTGTATCAGGATTCAGGACATAGACACCTAATCGCATTAATGAGCAGTTACCATTCCGCATGGAATCATGGGAGACTTTTCCCATGCGTGCAATTAATATTGGAATCTTTTAGGATTATTTTCTAAATTAATACTCTAACATTAGTTTTAATAATTTCTGTTCGTACAATATTTTGCATCTTTTTTAATCAGAGCTTGCGTGATGGCAAGCTGGACACTTTATTGCAGTGGCGGACTCAGGATATTTGATCATGGGGGTGTTGATACAAAAGTTAGGTCGGGTCTTGCTTGGTCCGAATAGACAGCTATTCGGGTATGTAGAGGTTTATTCTTGTATCAAGTGAACTTGTTTAAAGAACCATGCACAAGGAAATAAACACCGTTAACCTTATCGTGGGAGCGGATCCCACGATTAGACTCCGGCGTAAGAGTAAGTATATGGTTCTGAGAGAGTAATCGAGTGTGTTTAGGGTTTGTGAGATACCTGTATTGATGATAATTGCGTTCCTTTTATAGGCTGACTAACCCTTAGGGTTTCCGTAACTTCCGGCCCAAGATACGGCCGATATCATCGTGATTTGGAATTATCCTAACTGATTCAAATATGTAAAGTCTATCTCTTATTTAATTAGGTTATCCTTTCTTAAAGATAACTTGTGAAGATACCGCGACCGCGGACAGTGTGTCCGTATCCGCGACCTGTAGGTCCATGAGGCCGCAACCGCGATTCATGGGCCAGAGGCCCATTAGCAGCTACCAAGCCCATAATAGTATAAGTGGGTCGGGCCGGTCCATACTATACGTCATCATCTCCCCCCAGTCTAGGAATCGTGACCGTGGTCGGGATCGCGATCACGGTTGCTAGACTACAAACGTCCAAACCTTTCTGAAAATGCATAACCGCCAAAGCTGTATGTGGGGCCCCACAACGGATAAATAGGACCCATTAAACGAGAAACGGCAAAAACGGCTGAGTGATGGGACAGGTGGGCCCTAAACTGCTTCACCTTCCTCGCAATCCTGAATCGTCCAAAAAGGTAGTGGAGGACATGTGGCAAACATCCAACGAGGCACGATTATCGAGGACATAGTATAAATTGGACCAGTAATCACTGTGCACATTTCCATAGCTTCCAAATCAAACCACCATCTCCACACACACAACCGTACAAGGCACTTATTCCTACAGAATCCCCGCACTACAGGTTAGTATACCACGCCTTTTTGTAAAAGTAAATAAAAATGGGTAGGGATACAATACAACTCGAGAACGCCGTATCAACTATCTCCCAAGAGTATCTGCTAGATTTTACCTCCATGTAAGGCATACCAGAGGACTTACATCTCGGAGAGTTTTTGGCCTGGGTCTCAGAGGATACAATCGTAGGACTTTCTCGAAGGGTAAAGTTGGCGTAATTACACCATAGTTTTTTGAGTTTGGCTAATTATCGTCATCCCCCAATATCCCAATTCCCTCTTCGATAATTCTTAGTTTATTACCAATTCATTTGTTCACAATTGTCAGTTGATCAGTGCGCAGGCCCAAGTAAGGACCACCTTTGGAATCAACTGTCCACGTCCTGAATATAATTTCGCCAACGACGCTTCCTTTATTCCGCGTCTTCTAACGTTCCTAATCGAATAACTCGGTGGTGGATGATCGTATCAGCAAACGACCAGGAAAAACACCCCATAGTAGCAATACAAAACCCCTGGGACTCCTTAAAAAAGCTAGAACAATCGTTTTTTCTGGTGGAAAAAAGCGAGATAGTAGTTCCCACTGTTTTCTGACTGGCGTACGTGAGCGCGTCCAAAGGATGGTACATGCCAACAAAGCGGAACTCTTTTATTCTGCGGCAGACGTGACAGTATTGGACACACGCCGTACCCCTATCCAAAAACAACCAGAAGCCCTGTTATGCATAGTAGGAATTGAGCCAGAGATACTTTCCGGGGGACGACGTGTACCCTACATTTCTCTATGAGATAGACCGGCGGGTGGGTGGTGTATAAATTTGGTCGTTTATTTCACACAAATTCATGAAGACCAGTACTAAACGTTTTTGTGTGAATGGCAATATGGATTGTTCACGCTTGATTAATGCCCCAAATCCCACTTCCAAGGAGAAAGACTAGAGACCCCGTCCTAGTTCTACTCATGGTAAGCGGTGCCACCTTAACTGTCACCACTACCACTACGAACCGCGTGATATACATGGAGGAACCAGTTTCAACGACGACCTCTTCAGGGACTCCCTCTGTAATGGAGAAGTCACCACTAGAATTTTCAAGCGAAGATCCACCCCCTATGATTATTAACAAGGGCGAGACTAAGACCATCAAGGCAGTGCTCCAGCTCCGTTGTATCCCAGGAGGTTCCCTTCGGCAAGATGAATATAGCGACCACGGAGGTCATCCTAGAAGTGAATCTAGATAAAGAGATAGCCACGATGAGGCTTCGATCAACAAAAAAAACCGCAAGAGAGATCGAAGCGAGGTAGAGGCAAATGCACCTCCTAAGGTTTTAAGGAACGACCATGCTTTCGTTCACCCGGCGCAGGATACTCGTGGGGGGAAATCGCTAGCTGCCATGGGAGTAGGTCCGGAACCCCCCTCCCATACGTTTGTGCGACAGAGTGTAAGCGATCCGGACCCGCTATCGTACGCGGAGCCACAGCCAATCCCTGATCAGGATATTGCCCAGTAAGTGATATCGGGGTTCAACCATTATCCCATTGTTTCTATTGATTTACAAAGTTTAGACTAACAAATCACATATATCTTATGGTTTGAATGCAGATCTTCCAAGGGAACGGCCACCGAGATCCCCATCGAAGGTGTCACTACTACAAAGGTAAACGTCCAGTTCTCCATGGGGAGCCCCAAGTCAGGAAGATCGACCTTCGCCCCCTTCATTGTCGGGTCACCGAGCGGTATATATCAACCTGGGTGGGGTGTGACCAATGACTATCGTCTGGACACCCCAAAGGTGTGCCAAGATATGGTAGATCACACAGTGCCGTCGGGGTACTTCTTTGAGCTTCGCCACTTGGGGCGCACCAATACCTAAATATCTGTGGTCCTAGTATAATATAAACCTGGCGCGGCAAGTGGCTCTGGGTACCCAACTGAGATTAAGGTTCGAACAAGAGGTTAGACTGTTAAAGAAAGCCAGAGCCCAGGTAGCCAGACGTAATGAGAGAATCCAAGTCAGGGAGGAGGAGATTAAAAGGTTGGGCGAAGAAGTCGAATCCCTTTAGGTTGTGGAAACGGAAGTGCATGGCCTCCGTAATTAAACGAAGAACCTAGAGACCCTGCTGGAGGCCGAGTTTGACATGAAGAAGGCCACGGAGGCTAAGAATGCGGAACTAGCCAAGGAGTTGGAAAGCCTCCGTGCCAAGTTTTCAGACCTTAAATTAAATAACAATCAACTATCCGCAGCAATGTGTCTACCCTTGCCGACACAGGTAACATCGAGGAAAAGAATAAAGGCCGGCGCGTTTAGAAGAATTCAATAAGATATGTAGACAACAAGGATGAGCAGTCGTGTGGCGGAGATGGAATGCTCGACGGATAAGCTAAGCGTATGCTATTAAATAGAAGGTAGGCTGTATCCGCACATGTTGTACGGGGCAGATCGCAACAAGGACTCGCTTGGGTCTTTGGAGCATTGGCCACGCCTTGTCCGTTATGAAGTGCGACTAATCTTGCATAGAAAAAGGCACTCGTTTGCTAATGTTGTGTTTCAGCAGGGCTTGCCAAAGGTATGAGCGAGAAGGCCTGAAATACAACATAGATCACTGGGAAAGGATGGGCCGTGTGACCTACGGAATGTTGAGGTGGCATAAACCCGGGAGTGTCCAATAATAAATTAGTCAAAGCCCTCCAAGATTTGAAAGATCTGAAATATCCGATGGTAGACCAACTAGAGAAGTTGAAGGATGCCCCAATGGAGTTAATCATGGCATCTCTTCATTTGAAGAGTGATACCGGGAAGGATGCCCCTCAGTGGATCCGTGATCTTTGTCCGAGCTCCTCCCAACTAAAGAATCCACATACATTCCCTGAGGTACGGTGCTCCTAAAGACCCTTGGGTGTTAAAGTAGAGTACCGATGTTAGGATGATGCTCATTTGGCGGCAAATATAAAGTCGGGTGGGTCATGACGGAGAAGAAAAAGAAGTGTAGAATGGTTTGCCGCACTTACGGGATTGGTTCTGCGCACCATGCCAGGTCTGACGGTATCCCTGTATCAGTTCCTACCATTGTTCCTTAGGGTCTTGCCATTTTGCTCACATATGCTTGGTACGTGCAGTACTCGGAAAAGATCTGAAGATGAGGCATCTCTAAGATTGTTTAGGTCCAAGTCTCTACCGCCCATGTATAACTTAGATTGGCCATAGTACCGCCTGTTGTACTTAGACAACATTTTTATATGTAATATATGCACGGGTATTCGTTATTAACAATGTAATTTACTAACTCATGATATATTTTGTATATAAACCCCAGTAGTCATATGTTTTACGTGGCTTCTGGAAGAGGATCTTTTCGTATGTACCTAACATCTTAGGTGCACGTAGCATAAGGATACAAAATCCGTGGCCGAGGGGTTGCAACCCTCTTATACGACAAGCAATTATTAGGGTGCTTATTCTTTAAATATCTAAAGACATCCATCATATTGATCATGCATTATACAAAATAACAAGTGATTAATATTAAAGAAGAGAAAATTTTACTTGGGGAAATTTTCACATAAAGAAGTCGTTGGGTTAGCTAGACCCGCGGAGTTTTATTAATAACTTGAAAACAAAAGGTAGAATACATGGATTACTTTATTAAAAACCCTAAGCAAAAGATAGAATAGAAAGACGTAAACTTATCCATGCCGCGGAAGGACCGCGCCATCCATGGATCTTAGTCTGTACGCTCCGTCTCCAAGTGCTTCCGTGACCTCATAAGGTCCTTCCTACTTTGGGCCAAGTTTCCCTCCAGCCACGGCGTGACTTGCATCATTGCTACGATAGACAATGTCTCCAGGTCTAAAAGTAACGCCACGGACCCTGGCATTGCAATACTTTGTCATTTTTAATTTGGCTTTGGCTTCACAAATTGCTGTGCACTCACGTTTTTCTTCCAGTAAATCCAAATTAAGCTGCAGCTCTTCATCATTATGTACGACGTCTACTGTCGCGGTGCGGTATGTTGGCATTCCGATTTCTACGGGTATGACGGCTTCCATTCCATAGGTCAAAGAGAAAGGGGTATCACCATGGCTTGATTTAATCATGGTACGGTGAGCCCAAAGGACATGGGGAAGTTCTTCTATCTAATTTTTGTTTCCCTCGCCCAGGCGGGCCTTGATTCCTTCACCCAAGCTTCGGTTTGCTCTCTCCACGATCCCATTGGACTGCGGATGTTTCACTGAGGCAAAACGCTGTGCGATATTTAACTTTTCACACCAATCCTTGAATGGGTTGTCACTGAATTGTTTACCGTTGTCCAATATTATTTCTCCTGGGAGATCGAAGCGGCATGCAATGTTGTCCCACATGAATTTCTTCACCTGATTACCAGTGATTGTTGCCACGACTTTCGCCTCTATCCATTTCGTGAAATAATCCATGGCGACTATAAAAAAGTTGACTTTTCCCGGTCCTTCCGAGAAAGGACCAGCTACGTCAATTCCTCACTTGTAGAACGGCCATGGAGCCGTGATTGGGGTTAGCGGCTGTTGGGGGTTTCTTGGCACGAGACGATGTATTTGGCAATCGTTACATGCACGTATCATATCTTGTGCGTCCTGGTGCATGGTCGGCCAATAGTATCCCAATCGCATGGCCTTGGCCACCACTGACCGCGGTCCTGCATGCATGCTGCACAACCCCTCATGTATTTCTTGAATCACATAATCCGCTTGGAGTGGACCAACACACCGTAGCCACGGCTTTAGGAATGACCTTCTGTAAAGAACCCCTTCCAATAATTCGTAATGTCTGGCTTTGATACGGAGTTTGCTTGCCTCCTTTCTATCGCCGGGAAGGGTGCCATCTTTCAGGTACTTTATTATCGGGGTCATCCATGTTGGTCCCTCTTCTTCTAATATCGCCTCCACTTCCTTCTCTTTTATGGATTTTTCTTTAAGTATTTCAACCAAGACCTGTTTTGATAGGTGTGCGAAACTGGTTGACGCAATTTTGCTCAGGGTGTTCGCCTTCTTGTTCTGGCTTCTTGGGACTTGACTTATGGAAAAGGTAGAGAAGCCACTGATTAGGCTTTTGGTCTTCTCAAGGTAATTGACCATATTTTCTTCCTTGGCGACGTATGTCCCTAGGATTTGGTTTGCTACCAGTTTAGAGTCTACGCTTACTTGCACATTGCACACACCCATCTGTGCTGCTATCCAAATGCCAGCTATTAGTGCCTCATACTCTGCCTCATTGTTAGAAGTGGTAAATTGAAACCTTAGTGCGTAGGTGAACTCCGTTCCTTTCGGGCTTATCAGTATTAAGCCAGCGCCTGATCCATCTACACATGACGATCTATTTGTGAATAGTGTTTACGGCTCCTGTGGGGTTTCCACAACTGGTGTGTCTGGCGGATTTTTGTCTGGCTTCTCTACATGGAAGTCCGCCAGTATCTGTCCTTTAACCGACGTCCTTGGCCGGTATGTGATATTATGTTCCCCCAGCATGACGCTCCACTTTTGTAACCATCCTGCCACGTCGGGACGTG
>BQNB010135721.1:0-15620 GCA_026074375.1 Tanacetum coccineum | reverse complement strand
AAATATGGTTATCTAATTGTGTATCGTAGATAACACCCCATGTTTTAGGGTCATTGTACGACGTCAATAAATTCACTATTTATTTTTAGTATTGTACACGTTTACTTTTAAATCGTAATCGTTAAGTTAAATCGCGTAAGCTAAAAATTATCGTTCAATGTAAAAGGGCATCAAACAATTATATGTTTATATCAAGCAAGTGTTAAGTAATTATTTTGAGGATAATTATTAACTTTGTTTATTTTATTTTTATTAGTTGTGTAAAGTATTTATGTTTCGCGATAAAATACGTTTAGGCATTCCTGGAACCACCAAAACTTTTCTACGCTTCAACAAATACCCACAATTATACAAAATACCCAAAATTTGCTAAATAACATCACATATATGCTTATATGGCCAGATATGGACATGGAAATGCAAAGAAATATCTTACAAAACACCTTTCCTTGATTTCATGAGATGATCTCATGTTTTAGGAACCAAGACCCATTTTTCTTACTAGCTCTAATAGTGAACATGACCAAGACATTCCATAAGACCCTCAATATGTCTTTGACTAGTCTCCTTGATATAAAATGCCTTAGCTAGATTCATATTACACACACATCTCATTTGTATAAGTGAAAACAACAAAGTTCTCTCCTTTTTCCTTCCTTATAGCCACGACCAACATCAAACCACCATCAAACCCATACAAAATTTTATTTATAACATCTACACATATTCCTACATGATATCTAAGATAACCTAAGGTGTTTACAAGGATTGGTTAAGCATTTACAAGTGTTAAAGCAAGAAGGTTCAAGTTAGGGTTTCATTGAAAAATTAGGGTTTTTCAAGAGTTGTAAGCTAGGGTTTGGTTTCTAAACAAGGGTTTAGATCACTTTGTTCATCACTACACATCATATTAAGGTCATCTAAAACTCTTAATATCTTTACATTTATGATTTTATGCATATATAAGTTCTATGTAGCAAATCGCCATTTAGGATGCTCAATAACATGTAAAATAGAATTTTACTTGTAATCATAGTTTTATACACTTTTACATATGTTATAGGGTTGTTATTATCATGTTATGATGGAAATATAAAGATTGTACACTTGTGATTTATGTATAAAAGTATATATATAAACTAGTAAATCAAAAGTTCACATAATAAGTTTATGATTAAAAGTAATAAAAGTACTTGTTATCTTGGACAATATTGGACAACTATGAACTAAGGACCCTAAGGATGTAAGACATGTGATATTAAGTGTTGTAATGGACTTGTAACAAAGTGGATAAACTAAAAAGTTATAAAAACTAGTTTAAAACATGTTTTTATCACAAACTTCAAAACTTTCTGTTTTAGTTCGAAAATAAAGGTATTTATTTTATATTTTTATAAAATACTACATCCCATGAGGATTCCAAAAAGGTAAGAAACTCAAAAAACCGATTGATAACGAAAAAGATACGTAATTTACAAGTTATACGATAATAAACGGATTTATAAAAGAAATTTTATAAAAACAAGTTACAAAATACTTCTGATATATAAGATTGGATATTTTTCTTAAATAGTACATAATTTTAGGATTCTAAAACAATAAGAATCGTAATTTTTGGATCAATAACGAAGGAGTTATGAATTATGCAAGTTTACGATAATAAATACTTTTATAAAAGTTACTGTTCATCTCAGACATGAACATTTTGAAAACATCAATAATTTGATAAAACTTTTAATTACAAAGACGTACTCGAAAGAATCACTAAAAACGGAGTTAAAACGAATAAAATACGACGTTTACGGGTTTTACGATAACTAAATTTATAAAAATAAATTTATAAACTGTCATAAACAGTAAAAACCACTGTTCACCAGAGGACTAAAAATATGGACATGTAATATTTTGATAATTCGTCTTAATACGAAAGCGTGGACATAAGAAACGGGCTTAAAACGATAAAGTTACGTCGTTTTTACTAAGGAAATATTTATAAACGTTTTAACTTTATAAATATGATTTCACAAACGCGATTAGATGGTGATGTAGCTATGTATAATTATATATGGTAGTAGTTATTCAAAGTGCTTAGAACTTATACGACCTATACTTGATTAGGTCGCGTTCGGTCATTATCGTGACGCATTTTCTATGATATAATTGTTATCATACACTTAAGGTGAGTTCATAGCCCCACATTTTACATTTTAATGATTTACAAGTTTTAGGGTGAGAAACATATGCATGTTTTACAATTGGACGCAAGTGGACATTTCACATTTACGATTACGTGTTTGCTTAAGTAGCGATAACCCTCTGAGCCCATTATCATGAACTGTCAATTACTGTTGTGAGTGCGAATGTTATAAATAGATCTATTTGGGATTGACATCCCTGTTCGGGTGAGTCATGCTCACTGTGCAGGTTTGCCGGACAACGAACGTGTACCATGTCGGACATAGGATGTTGCGGGTTAGAACATCATCACGGGCAATGTTGGCAATTTATATTGCATTTCATACATGTCGAGCTTTAGTGTCATGAGCTTAGGAAAACGTAATTACATTTTATGATGTTTGCATCTGTTGCATTATCATGGAAAAATCTTGCGGTCCTACATTATACATTTTATAAACCTATGAATTCACTCAACAATATGTTGACATTTTAAGCAATGTTTTTCAAGGGATCAATAAGGCACGAGGTACAAGAGATACATTGGTGGTTTTGATTTGAATGTCATGCATTAAAAATTTTGTCGCATTGCATTTTGTATATCTGTTATGGGCTAGAAATCTTTGTATTTTAAACAAGTGAACAAGTGAAGCTTCGGGCTTTTGTAACAAACAATTTGTTAAATCCAATGTATCAGTTTTAAAGGGTTTTTAATGGTCGTTCTTATATATATCTTGTGTTATTGATCTATGAAGTACCACCCCCAACCCATATTCCGCTACGTCCCAATTTGGGGGTGTTACAGATTGGTATCAAGAGCCAAGGTTATAGAGAACCAGGTCAAATGTTTTTGCTGGACTATAACCCTTTTCAAACATTGCATTCATACAAAGGGATTTTCACGGGACATATATACATACACTACTTGTTGCATTAGTTGGTTAAGACTAGATGCATTTAGGATTGATATACATGTTATGGTATAAATGTATATTACTATAAGAGTCTTATATTAAATACTAATATAAGCTATTTTGGATTCTCAGATACAATCATGTCAGATTCCGAGGATTCCACAGTTACATACACGGAGGTATCCAGCCTATTTGCGGATTTGTCAGATATCGGATCACCAGGAGTCGATGGACGGTCCGTGATGCCAGAGGACCCATATGCCTACATGGTGGCCGCTTTTCAGGCACCACCATCTCCTGACTATGTGCCTGGCCTGGAGGAGCCAAAGCAGGCACCACCTTCACCTTTCTATGTACCATATGTACCTGAGCCGGCATACCCAGAGTTTATGCCACCAGAGGATGAGGTACTCCCAACTGAGGATCAGCCCCTGCCTGCTTCTCTCTCACCCACTGCTGATTCGTCGGCTATGTTCCTGAGTCAGATCCTAAGGAGGATCCGGAGGAGGATGGTGATGAGGACCCTGAGGAGGATCCTGCTGATTATCCTGCCGATGGAGGAGACGATGGTGATGATGAGGATGAGTCATCCAATGATGATGAGGATGATGATGTTGATATTAAGGAGGATGAGGAGTAGGAGCACCTAGCTCCTGCCGACTCTACAGCTGTTGCTTTACCAGCTGTTGATCATGCCCCATCTGCTGAGGAGACTGAGCCGTTTGAGACCGACGAGTCTGCGGCCACACCACCACCACATCCTGCATACCGGGTTACTGCTAGGATATTGATCCGAGATGAGCCACCTATACCATTTTGGTCTTATACAGAGGTTGCCAGACTCCTTGTTATACCTACTCTACCACCATCACCACTTTCCCTATGGTCATCACCACTGCCTCAGATTCCTTCTCCACCACTACCCTCGATACTATCACCATTACATGTATCATCTCTACCACCTGCTAGTCATACTTATACATTAGGATACAGAGCTGCCTTGATCCGGCTGAGAGCCGAGACACCGTCTACTTCCCATTCACCACCGACACATATCATACTCTCCCACACCAGAGCAGATACACCTCCATTAGGGACACCACCACTCTTACCCATACCGCTACCTACTTCATCACCATCTTTGCTGCTACCTTCTGCTAACCATAGAGCGGACAGGCCCGAGGTTTGCTTACCACCTCGAAAGAGGTTATGTTTTGCTTTTGGTCCTAGGTACGAGGTCGGAGAGAGCTCGTCTACTGCTGCCGCTAGATCGACTAGAGGTTTTAAGGCAGACTATGGTTTTGTTGCCACCATGGATAGGGAGATTAGGCGTGATCTAGAGAGAGATATCGGTTATGGGATCACCGACACTTGGGATGAGATGCTGGTAGACATGTCAGGGGCACCAACGACTGATGAGACAGAGTTAGGTCGACGGATGACAGAGTTTGCCACTAGGGTTAGGTAAGACACAGACGAGATCTATGTGAGACTGGATGATGGGCAAATTGAGCGACATCTAATGGCTGGTCGGCTCAACATGTTGTATAGGGATAGGCGTGCACATGCTCGTACAACTCTACTGATGGAGAGAGAGGCTAGGATGTCTCGAGAGGCTTGAGGACGATCCATGGACGCTAGTGATCTTGCACGTTCAAAGGTTATGTCACTACGTACTACTGTATTGGGTCACCAGGCAGTGATTACAGAGTTGCAGGCAGCGGACCGCAGGAGACAGGCGGTGATTACAGAGTTGCTGACAGTGGACCGCAGGAGACAGGCATAGTTCATTGAGGCACTAAAGCTGCTGAAGAGACTTCCCGCTAAGGGCCCGGCACAGCCCGATGCACCAGAGGAGGCTGGTAGCTGTTCATAGATCATGTTATGGCTAGTTATTTTGTACAGCCTACTAAGTATTATGGGTAACTCTCGGCTAGTATGGCTTTAGGTTGTATATTTTTGTAACCTAATCGTTGTGATCATTTTGTATCTGAACCAATCATGTATGTTTTCCAATTATATATGGAATGGTGGTATTATGTCATGTCTGTAATCGAATTTATTATGAATGAATGTCGATTTAGCTACACCATTGTTAACTTCAATTCAGTTGTATATTTCACTGTGTGTTGTGATCTCTCTTTACTTATTGTGTATATGTCATGTCATGGTTATGATTTTGCGAAATCTAACGGGTATTATATTTTCTTATGATTGAAGAAAATGGCACCAAAAAAAGCCACGAGGTCAAACACAGCCCCAAAAATAACCAACACCACATCTGTCACTAATGCCCAGCTTCAGGCAATGATTGACCAAGGCGTTACTGCCACTTTGGCAGCACGTGATGCTGACAGAAATACGAATGACGATGATAGCCATAATTCGGGAACGGGTGTTAGAAGGACAGAACGAACTGCCCGCGAATGTACTTACACTGACTTTTTTAAATTTCAACCATTAAACTTCAAAGGCACGGAAGGAGTTGCCGGTCTATCTTAATGGTTTGAAAGAATGGAGTCTGTTTTCCACATCAGTAATTGTACAGTTGAGAAACAAGTCAAGTTTGCTACTTGCACTCTCCATTCAGTTGCTTTAACATGGTGAAACACTCATGTCAAGACAGTTGATCATGATGCCGCTTACGGTATGCCTTGGAAAACACTCATGAAAATGATAACTGGCAAATACTGTCCTCGAAATGAAATCAAGAAACTAAAAATGGAGATTTGGAATCTGAAGGTGAAGGGTACTGACTTGACAAGTTATACCCAACGCTTTTAGGAATTGGCTTTGTTGTGCGGGAGGATGTTTCCCGAAGAATCTGATAAAATTGAAAAATATGTCGGTGGTCTTCCCGACATGATTCATGGGAGTGTAGTGGCGTCTAAACCAAAGACAATGCAAGAAGCAGTTGAAATCGCAACCGAGCTAATGGATAAGAAAATCCGCACTTTTGATGAACGCCAGACTAAGTCCAAGAGAAAGCAAGATGATAACCAACAACAACAACAACAGAACAAGAGGCAGAACACTAGTAGGGCTTATATTGCAGGGACTGGTGAGAAGAAACAATATTGGGATCCTAAACCACCCCAATGCTAAATTACAACCTATCACCACGATTGTTCCATGTGCTCCCAAATGCCACAAGTTGTGCAAATAAAAGTCGGCCCATCTGGCCCGTGACTCGAGACTGCAGGAGCACTGCAAACGCCAACAATGGTAACAAACAAAGGGGTACTGGGTCGGGTCAGAAGCCTAATTATTATGAGTGTGGAGCCCAAGGACACTTTAAGAGGGATTGTCCAAAGTTGAAAAACAACAACCGCGGTAACCAAGCTGGAAATGGCAATGCTCGCAGGAACAAACCCCGACTCTAAAACCGACGATGACGGGTACGTTCCTTCTAAACAACCGCTATGCTTTTGTCTTATTTGATACTGGTGTCGATAGAAGCTTTGTGTCTACTACTTTTAGTTCCCAAATTGATATCACACCAACTACATTAGATTACTATTATGACGCTGAACTAGCCGACGGGAGAATAATTGGGTTGAACACTATCCTTAGGGGTTTTGTACAGTTAAACATTCCTGAACAAACCCATTCAAACAATAACTTAATGCCCGTAGAACTTGATAAGTTTTTGATGCTATAATTGGTTAGGAATTAGTTTGGTGAAGTACCAAGCGATCATTTTGTGTGTGCCGAGAAGAATGTATCGTAACCCTTTGGGGAAATGAAACTCAATCTTTCAACAGTGATGGAAGCCAACCGGGAAACGAGGCTCCGTCCAGTACATTTATCTCGTACACCAAAACACATGAAACAATGCTAAATGATGTCCAGTATTTATTTGGCAAACGTTACTGACTGAACAAAAGGAGACGGAAGACAAGTCGGAGAAGAAGCGACTTGAGGACGTACTGATAGTTTGAGATTTTCCTGATGTATTCCCTGAGGAATTGCCGGGTCTTCCTCTGACTTGACAAATGGAATTTTAAATCGATCTGATACCTGGTGCTGCACATATAGCACGAGCACCTTATCGATTGGCGCCTTCTGAAATGAAAGAGTTGTCAGAGCAACTGAAAGAACTATCTGACAAGGGCTTTATAAGACCCAGTTCCTCACCCTAGGGAGCTCCAATCTTGTTTGTCAAGAAGAAGGATGGATCATTCCAGATGTGCATTGATTACCGAGAATTGAATAAACTGACCGGTGAAAGAACCGTTATCCACTCCCAAGAATTGATGATTTATTTGATCAGCTTCAAGGGTCGAGTGTCTACCCGAAGATCGATCTAAGGTCGGGTTATCACCAACTGAGGGTTCGAGAAGAAGACATTCCGAAGACCGCTTTCAGAACTCGTTACGGCCATTATGAATTTCAAGTTATGCCATTTGGTTTGACAAACGCACCGGCTGTATTCATGGACCTTATGAATCGGGTGTGCAAACCATATATGGATAAATTTGTGATTGTCTTTAATGACGATATTCTGATATATTTAAAGAACAAGCAAGAACACGAAGAGCACCTTAAGTTAATCTTAGAGTTGCTTAAGAAAGAGGAGTTGTATGCCAAATTTTCCAAGTGTAAATTTTGGATTCTGAAAGTACAGTTCCTCGGTCATGTGATTGATAGCCAGGGTATTCACGTGGACCCCGCCAAGATCAAATCCATTAACGATTGGGCATCTCCTAAGTCACCAACGGAGATTCGTCAATTTTTAGGTCTTGCTGGGTACTACCAAAGATTCATCGAAGGATTTTTGAAAATTGACAAGCCAATGACCAAGCTTACTCAGAAGAAGGTCACGTTCGTTTGCGGCGACAAACAAGAAGCAGCGTTTCAACTGTTAAAGCAAAAGTTGTGTAGTTTGCCAATTTTGGCTTTACCAGAAGGAAGCAAAGATTTTATCGCATACTGCGATGGTTCAATCAAAGGTTTGGGCATTGTGTTGATGCAAAGAGATAAGGTGATTGCTTATACATCACGCCAATTAAAAATCCATGAGAAGAACTATACGACTCATGATTTGAAACTTGGAGCAGCAGTGTTCGCTCTCAAGATTTGAAGACACTATCTGTATGGAACCAAGTGTACGGTGTTCACTGATCATAAGAGTTTGTAACACATTCTTAATTAGAAGGAGTTGAACATGAGGCAACGTCGTTGGTTAGAGTTGCTCAGTGATTACGACTGTGAGATTCGTTATCACCCGGGAAAGGAAAATGTGGTTGCTGATGCTTTGAGCAAGAAAGAGCAAATAAAGCCATTAAGAGTTTGAGTCGTAGTCATGACTATCGGTTTGAATCTTCCTAAGAAAATCTTGAATGCTCAGACTGAAGCACAAAAGCTAGAAAACATCAACAATGAAGATGTTAGAGGTATGTTGATTGAAAATTCTAAGGACCCAGAGAAACTTAGAAGATTAAAGTTGGAACCTCGTGCGGATGGAACTCTATGCTTAAATGGAAGGAGTTGGTTACCATGTTATGGCGACTTGAGGACTGTGATTATGTACGAGTCCCACAAGTCAAAATATTATATCCATCCTGGTTCTAACAAGATGTATCAGGTCATGAGGAAGCTTTATTGGTGGCCCAATATGAAGACCGACATCGCCACCTATGTTAGCAAATGTTGGACTTATGCTAAGGTCAAGGCTGAACATCAAAGGCCATCGGGTTTGTTGGTGCAACCCGAGATACCTTAATGGAAGTGGGACAATATCACTAAGGATTTTGTCACAAAACTTCCTAAGTCGTCACAAGGCTACGACACCATTTGGGTGATTGTTGACCGACTCACTAAGTCTGCAATCTTCGTACCCATGAGGGAAACTGATCCCATGGAGGTACCTAAAGGAAGTGGTCACGAGGTATGGAATCCCTGTCTTAATCATTTATGATCGCGACCCGAGGATCGCATCGAATTTATGGAGGTCACTTCAGAAGGCTTTGGTTACTAACTTAGATATGAGTACTGCGTACCATCCATAAATTGACAGACAAAGCGAGAGGACTATTCAAACTCTCGAGGATATGTTGCGTGCTTGTGTAATCGACTTTGGAAATGGGTGGGTTAACCATTTTCCATTAGTCGAGTTTTCATATAACAATAGCTATCACGCTAGCATTAAGGATGCACCGTTTAAAGCGCTTTACGGTCGAAAGTGTCGTTCACCCGTTTGTTAGGCCGAGGTTAGAGAAGTGCAACTCACCGGTCTAGAGATAGTTTGAGAAACGACCGAGAAGATCATCCAGATCAAGCAAAGAATGCAAGCCGCCCGTGATAGACAAAAGAGTTACGCCGATCTAAAGCGTAAGCCAATGGAGTTTCAAGTTAGGGATAAAGTTATGCTTAAAGTTTCGCCTTGGAAAGGAGTAGTACGTTTTGGCAAATGTGGGAAGTTAAACCCCAGATATGTTAGACCTTTCAAGGTGTTAGAACAGGTTCAATCCGTTGCTTACAAGCTTGAGCTTCTGCGAGAGCTGAGCAGGGTTCATAATACGTTTCATGTATCCAACTTGAAAAAGTGCTATGCCGACGAACCATTAGCCGTTCCATTGGATGGATTTCATTTTGATGACAAGCTTCAATTCCAATAATCAAGGTCCAATGGAACTCCAGGAGAGGTCCTGAGTTCACTTGGGAACGTGAAGACTAATTCCGAAAGAAATAACCACACCTCTTCATAAAGACCGCACCGTCATCAAGTGCCGCATCTTAAGCCTTGAGAACAAGGCTCACTTAACAGGGGGAGACTATAACACCCCATGTTTTAGGGTCATTGTACGATATTAATAAATTCACTATCTATTTTTAGTATTGTACGCGTTTACTTTTAAATCGTAATAGTTAAGTTAAATCGTGTAAGCTAAAAATTATCGTTCAATGTAAACGGGCATCAAACAATTAAATGTTTACATCAAGCAAGTGTTAAGTAATTATTTTGAGTATAATAATTAACTTTGTTCATTTTATTTTTATTGGTTGAAACCGATCCCATGGAGAAATTGACAAGAATGTACCTAAAGGAAGTGGTCACGAGGCATGGAATCCCTGTCTCAATCATTTGTGATCGTGACCCGAGGTTCGCATCAAATTTATGGAGGTCACTTCAGAAGGCTTTGGGTACTAACTTGGATATGAGTACTGCGTACCATCCACAAACGGGAAAAGCGAGAGAACTATTCAAACTCTCGAGGATATGCTGCGTGCTTATGCAATCGACTTCGGAAAGGGTTGGGTTATCCATTTTGCATTGTCGAGTCTTATAACAATAGCATATCCGCTAGCTCAAGGCTACACCATTTGAAGCACTTTACGGTCGCAAGTGTCATTCACCTATGTGTTGGGCCGAGGTTGGATAAGTGCAACTCACTGGTTCGGAATTAGTTCAAGAAACAACAAAGAAGATCATCCAGATCAAGCAGAGGATGCAAGTGACGTGATAGACAAAAAGAGTTACGCAATTAAGTGTTAAGCAAATGGATGGTTTCAGTTAGGACTTAGGTCATGTTAAGGTTTCGCCTTGGAAATGGGTCTTAAATTTTGGAAAACGGGGGAGTTAAACCCCGATATGTTTGGACTTTAAGGTGTTTGGAAAGGGTAGGAGACGTTTGCTTATAAGCTAGAGGCTTCCTGAAGAGACGAGCAGGGTTTTTACAATGTTTTCATGTATCCAATTGAAAAGTGCCATGCGGAGAACCTTTTAGCCGTTCCGTTGGTAAGGACTTATTTTGATAACAAGGTTTTTTGTCGAGGAGCGGTGAAATTCTTGGACTGTGAAGTTAAACGGCTTGAAGCAAGCCGCATTCTTAATAGTCAAGTTCGATGAATTCCTAAGAAGGTCCTGAGTTTACATGGGCCGCGAGGAAATTTTCGAAAAGAAATACCACATCTCGTCACAAATGACAAACGCACGTCGTCAAGTGTCGCGTCTTAAGCCTGGAGGAACACACGGCACGCTCATTTAACAGGGGAAGATATAACACCAGTGTTTTTAAGTTGATTTCGATGTTAATCATGGTCGCGTAAAGTGTTTACGTTTGGCGATAAAATACGTTTAGGCATTCCCGGAACCACCAAAACTTTTCTACGCTTCAACAAATACCCATGTTTATATCCAATGCTCAAAGTTTTATAAAACTTTACCCAAGAATATCATATGAGACAAATTTACCATTAAAGAAACAAACCAAGACTTACAATTCTTAAGTATACACTTTACATTTAACTAGTACATTTTAACTTCACATTTTACAAAAAGTTCAAGTAATACTTTCATATTTATGCAAGATATTTTTTTGGCTAGTCATTATACTTCCTTGAATTCATGGGATAACATACATATTAGGGGACAAAGAGACACAAGTACCTTGTACAAACTTAGGGTTAGTGAAGCATAGTTCATGACTAGTGGTTTTGACCACTAGTCATCCCTTAAAACCATCACAATGTTGCCCCCCCTTGTTACTTGTGGTCTTTTGGTCTTTGTTTTATCAACTTGGACTAGTCCTTATGATACATATACTAGCAACTAGCAAGAAGTAAACACACACTCTAATTTTCATAAGAAAAACCAACTCATTTCTCTCTTTCTTTGCCATAACCCACGACATAAACCAAACCACCATAAATAATTCATAAACTTTTATCTACCACATTTATAAACATTCTCACATCATATCTAAGCTATACCAAGGAGTTTTAAAGGCTTGGTTAAGTCTTTACAAGGGTTAAGCAAGGAAAATGAAAGATTAGGGTTTCAAACTAATCTAGGGTTTTCAAGACTTGCAAGCTTTGGTTTAATATCTAAACAAGGGTTTAGATATTATTATTCATCATATTACATCATATTAGGGTCATCTAAAACTCTTAATATCTTTACATTTATGATTTTATGTATATATAAGTTTTATGTAGCAAATTACCATTTAGGATGCTTATGAACATGTAAAATGGATTTTTACTTGTGATTATGGTTTTGTATACCTGTACATGTGATATATTGATGTTAATACATATTGTGATGAAATAATAAGTATTGTTCAAATGTTGGTTAAATTATATAAAGTGTATAATGGTTAAAAAGTTACTTATTATAAGTTATAAGAAAAAGTGTTGTAAAGGACTTGATACCATGTACATTCTTGGAGAAAATTTACTAGAGGACTCTATAATATATAAGACATATGATGTAAATGGTTGTGAAGGACTTGTGGTATTTTGTTAAGTTGAAAACTATATAAAACAAGTTGTATTAATAAATGTACATAACTAACAAAAAGGGGCTGTTTTAAATTCGAAATTTAAAACATATATTTTATATTTTATTAAAATACTACATCTCATAAGGATTCCAAAAAGGTAAGAAACTCGAAAAACCGATTTATAACGAAGAAGATACGTAGTTTACAAGTTATACGTTAATAAACGGATTTATAAAAGAAATTTTATAAAAACAAGTTACAAAATACTACTGATATATAAGGTTGGTTATTTTTCTCAGATCACACATATTTTTAGGATTTCAAAACAATAAGAATCGTAATTTTTCAATCAATAACGAAGAAGTTATGAATTTCGCGAGTTTACGATAATAAATACTTTTATAAAAATTACTGTTCATCTCAGACATGAACATTTTGAAAACATCATTAATATGATAGAACTTTTAATAACGAAGACATGCTCGAAAGAATCACTAAAAACGGAGTTAAAACGAATAAAATACGACATTTACGGGTTTTACGATAACTAAATTTATAAAAATAAATTTATAAACTGTTATGAACAGTAAAAACCACTGTTCATCAGGGGACTCAAATATTGAAAATGTAATATTTTGATAACTCGTCTTAATACGAAAGCGTGGACATAAGAAACGTAAGAAACGGGCTTAAAACGATAAAGTTACGTCGTTTTTACTAAAGAAATATTTATAAACGTTTTAACTTTATAAATACGATTTCGCAAACGCAATTAGATGGTGATGTAGCTATATAGAATTATATATGGTAGTAGTTATTCAAAGTGCTTAGAACTTATACGACCTATAATTAATTAGGTTGCATTCGGCGTTTATCTGACGCATTTTCTGTGATATAATCTGATATTCATTACTCAAGGTGAGTTCATAGCCCCACATTTTACATTTTAATGATTTACAAGTTTTGGGGTGAGAAACATATGCATGTTTTACAATTGGACGCAAGTGGACATTTCACATTACGATTACGTGTTTGCCTAAGTAGCGATAACCCATCTGAGCCCATTATCATGAACTGTCAATTACTGTTGTGAGCGCGAATGTTATAAATAGATCTATTTAGGATTGACATCCCCGTTCGGGTGAGTCATGCTCACTGTGCCGGTTTGCCGGACAACGAACGTATACCATGTCGGACATAGGATGTTGTGGGTTAGAACATCATCACGGGCAATGTTGGCAATTTATATTGCAATTCATACATGTCGAGCTTCAGTGTCATGAGCTTAGGAAAACGTAATTACATTTTATGATGTTTGCATCTGTTGCATTATCATGGGGAAATCTTGCGGTCCTACATTATACATTTTATAAACCTATGAATTCACTCAACAATATGTTGACGTTTTAAGCAATGTTTTTCAGGAGATCAATAAGGCACGAGGTGCAAGGGATACATTGGTGGTTTTGATTTGGATGTCATGCATTAAAGATTTTGTCGCATTACATTTTGTATATCTGTTATGGGCTAGAAATCTTTGTATTTTGAACAAGTGAACAAGTGAAGCTTCGGGCTTTTGTAACAAACAATTTGTTAAATCCAATGTATCAGTTTTAAACGGCTTTTAATGGTCGTTCTTATATATATCTTGTGTTATTGATCTATGAAGTACCACCCCCAACCCATATTCCGCTGCGACCCAATTTGGGGGTGTTACAGATTGGTATCAAGAGCCAAGGTTATAGAGAACCAGGTCAAATGTTTTTGCTGGACTATAACCGTTTTCAAACATTGCATTCATACAAAGGGATTTTCACGGGACATACATACATACACTAGTTGTTGCATTAGTTGATTAGACTAGATGCATTCATGATTGATATACATGTTATGATATAAATGTATATTACTATAAGAGTCTTATATTAAATACTAATATAAGCTATTTTGGATTTTCAGATACAGTCATGTCAGATTCTGAGGATTCCACGGTTACATACACTGCTGTGTCCAGTCCATTTGGAGGGTTGTCAGACATCGGATCTCCGGGGGTCGATGGACCACCCGTGATGCCAGAGGATCCATATGCATATGTGGTAGCTGCTTTTCAGGCCCCGCCATCTCCTGATTATGTGCCGGGTCCTGAGTACCCACCTTCACCAGACTTTGTTCCAGAGCCGGTTTATCCAGAGTTCATGCCACCAGAGGATGAGGTACTCCCAGCTGAGGAGCAGCCCCTACCTGCTGCTCTCTCACCCACTGCTGATTCGCCAGGCTATGTTCCTGAGTCAGATCCTGAGGAGGATCCAGAGGAGGATGATGATGAGGACCCTGAGGAGGATCCTGCTGATTATCCTGCCGACGGAGGAGACGATGGCGATGATGAGGATGAGTCATCCGATGATGACGAGGATGATGATGTTGATATTAAGGGGGATGAGGAGGAGGAGCACCCAGCTCTTGCCGACTCTACAGTTGTTGCTTTACCAGCTGTTGATCAGGCCCCATCTGCTGAGGAGACTGAGCCGTTTGAGACCGACGAGTCTGCGGCCACACCACCACCACATCCTGCTTACCGCGTTACTGCTAGGATATCGATCCGAGATGAGCCACCTACACCATTTTGGTCTGATACAGAGGTTGCCAGACTCCTTGCTATACCTACTCCACCACCATCACCACTTTCCCCATGGTCATCACCACTACCTCAGATTCCCTCACCACCACTACCAGTATCACCACCACCTGCTAGTCCTACTTATCCATTGGGATATCGAGCTGTTATGATCCGGCTGAGAGCCGAGGCCCCATCTACATCCCATTCACCACCGCCACATATCATACTCTCCCACACCAGAGCAGATACACCACCATCAGGTACCCCCACCATCAAGGACACCACCACTCTTACCCATACCACTACCTACTTCATCACCACCTTTGCATCTACTCTCTACTGACCATAGAGCAGACAAACCCGAGGTTACTTTACCGCCTCGGAAGAGGTTAGGTATCGCTCTCGGTCTGAGATATGAGGTAAGAGAGAGCTCGTCTGCCCCCACTGCTAGACCTCCTGGAGGTTTCAGGGCGGACTATGGTTTTGTTGCCACTATGGACAGGGAGATTATGCAGGATCTAGAGAGAAATGTCAGTTATGGGATCACCGACAATTAAAATTCTAAACCTAAGACAGGACAAAAGAAAATTTTAGGAAAAAGAAAAGCATTTTTTAGATTATTTTTGAATTTTTTTATCAATTAAAAACTATTTAATTCTAATTAAATCCTAAAAATAAAAAAAATAG
>BQNB010135720.1:0-18115 GCA_026074375.1 Tanacetum coccineum | reverse complement strand
TGTAACTTTCACACCAACAGTAGTAACTTTTGTACCAGCAACACTAACTGTGTACAAGCAGCATTAACTACTTAGAAAGTTGTCTTCAATCTTCATCAGCAGTACTAAGTTACATTAGCAGTAGTAACTTGCAGTAGTAACATATACTAGCAGTAGTAACTTACACTAGCAGTACTAATATACACTAGTAGTAGTAACTTACACTAGCAGTAGTAACTAGCAGTACTAACTACTAACATATTTTTCATTAAGATTACTAACAACACTAATTTATACTTAGCAGCAGTGACTAATACCTTAACAGTCTTAACTTCCATTTAGCAATAGTAACTTCCAAATAACATCAAGAGGCTTTTAATCCCAACATTTAGGAACCCCAATAGAGGTAGAACCTTTGAAAGAAACAAAACTAAAGGAAGTAGGCTTGAATTTTAATCACAACACTCCTTTTAGTTCTAGGAAAGTTCCTAGTTTTTATGGACCGGAGCCTCAACCTTTACTCAATAGTCCATCCTTAGATGTAAGTCTAGGAGACGTAATAGGTCCCGAACCACCCATCAAACCACATAGTCCGGATAGTTCTAGGATGAAGGTAGTAGATTATTTAACAACTCAAACACCGCCTTCACCTCACGTGGAAAATTCCCATCCTAAAGGTATGTATAGTTATTATAACTCATGTATAAATGACCCTAAGAGAAATTACAAATTTAAACCAGGTTTATTAGGAAAAAGTGTATCCCTAGGTGTTGATATTTCAAATTAGGAGATGTTTGATGATGATTGGGGATTAGAATCTAAGGAAGTTTCTCCTTTAGGAGAAGAACTTAATTTATTCGATAGGGCAAATGAAATAGAGAGAGGTAGAATTCTAGAAGCACACCGTTTAGAGCCTATTCTTCAACAATAAATTTCTCAACGTATGGCTCCTTCTCATCATGATGGTATGTACCGTTACTATCACCCGTATTTGAACTCAAGTATAAGGGAACCCTCCCCTTTATCTGTTAAATAAGGGTAGAGTCAGGCTCGCGACTCGAACAAAGACAAGCACTTTTTAAGAGGCAACCCAATATTTACTTTTCCCGCACATTAGGAGTGTCTTGTGTGTTTTAATTCTTAATTGTTTGTTTTATTTTGTTTGAATTACTTTGTAATCATGCTTTGTTTGTTTGTAATTTCATCTTATTTGCAATCAAAGGTATTTTGCAAACAATAAGTGTAGAGGAATTTATCCGGCGTTTAAGCCAAATTCAAACATGTTAAATGAATTGTTTAGATTAATTCACGTCATATGATTGAATTGTTAAATATTTGGTTTTATGCAGCTATTTGTACAGGAATTAACTTATGGAATCAAGTGTAGGAAATTTTTCATCAAAACAAAAATTTTGTTTTCACAAAACGAGGAGAAGGCGTCATGATTTACACGTAATTCCGTCACCACGACACAAGTGACGATGTCACGTAAACCCTGACGGCGTCAAATGCCCAGGTCCAGAAAACTTAAAGTTTTTAAATATTTTTAAAAATAAAACTTGCATAACATTTAATATATGTATACTTCTGTTATAAACCTGCAAAAACCTAATGAGTTTAACAATTCTCTCATCCTATCTTTACTGCTTTATCGAGTCAACCCTAAATTCATATTGTATATTGGTTTATCGCGCATTTTATGCTTGGTGTAGTTGTCTTTGTCTTTGATTACAGGTTATATTTGATGAGAAGAAACTTGGAAGTTCTTAGGAAGTTTCATTGGATGATTCTTGGAGGACGATTTAACCAGTTATCGCATGTTTCTTCTCCATTATTGAGCAAACCATGGGAGCACTAGTTTCTTTTCCTTGTTTTCTTTTCCCTTTATTCGTTTCAACGGGCACTTCTACAGAACATTGGGGACAATGCTCAACTTAAGTGTAGGGGGAAATAAGCCTTAGAAACTATTCGTTCATTTGCCATTTGCTTTGTCCTTAAAATAATGGGTAATATATCAAAACATAGCATAAGAGTTGATTTTTACCCAAATTTAATTTTTTTATGACACATACCGATGAAAACCGAGTATTAATAGCGTTTCATGGATAGGAATTTATATGACTAGCACAATAACCCTTATAATTCCACCCTAAAATGCGAGGTTCACCCTTAGATCTTTAGGAATTTAGGTACCCATCGTTGGTAACCCAAGATGATTTTATCTTTACCTGGTTCAAGTTAAGGTTGATCCGTAGGTGTGCATGTCTATTCCGTCGTTACGGCCATGTATGCATTGCTTTGTCGCCTTTTCTGGAATGTTTGGTGTTAGTAAAATTCATATGAGTGTACCGGTAGTGTATTAAATTCTAGAACTTGTTTTTGTGATGCATCCCAAGACCGCATAGTAAGTATTAGGATTTTCTTGATAAGAGGCATTAGGATTAACCCATGTTTTAAACCTGTAATTGTTATGATGGTCACACTGATCATATAACTATCCCACACCCTTGCCATGCACTCATTATTAGTGCAGGATACCCTAGTACAACCCTCCGAGCCTATCCTTTTTCACGGTTCTCGTAATTTTCTGGATTCCAGATTATTAATGAAGAGCATTGTCACCTTTTAAACCAATTGTTACACCCAAAAAGCCTTAGCCTACCTTGTATGTACTCATTTTTAGTACATTATTGTGTTTAACCTAAGTTAATTATTGAGTACACGGTTGCTAAGTCCTTATCCTTATAAATACAGTTTTGGAACGATTGAAATTCATGGTAGTATTTATTTCACGGAAGAATAGGGAAGAAAAGTTAAGTCAATACCCCCATATGTTTGTCAAGTGATCTCCATGTTATTTTGATCCACCTCAAATCGGGTCATTAATTAGCTTTTAAATATCGAGCATGTAAAAAGCTCAAGTGTAGGGGTACGTATTATAAACCCCATGTGATGTATTATGTTATTCAAAAAAAAGAGAAAAGAAAAAGAAAGAGATTGATGTAGAGTTGTGTAGAGTTTGTAGATCTTCGTCCGAGTCTTGGCTTAGCAACCAAACCAAAGTGTATTCGTGTAAATAATTAGCTAACCCTTCCACTCCAAATTCACCCAAAGCCACCCAAATGTATCACATCCATTTCCATTTCCATTATATGTTATCTTACACCTACACCCCACAACCCTTTAAAAGACCTCTTAGATAGTAATGAATAATGCTTGCACCTAGCGGTGGAGGTTTGATCCTTTACCAAGCCTATGGTAATTTATATGCTATGACAGGTAATGAGTGTTGATTTTCCGTTTCCCCCTTATGTTATAATTTATTATACACCCGAGTAAAAGAGAGAATCCTAAACACTTATGTGAGGTGCTAGTGTATACTTTCCGTGCTTTTAATTACGAGGTCTAGAAGGTTGTGTTATAAAATATTTTTAAAGAGTAGGTAAAATGACCCTTCATATTGTTATTGTCTAGGTAGAAAAGCCCATTTGCTTGAGGATGAGCAAATCCTAAGTCTAAGGGTATTTGATGAGGTGTCATTTTATACACTTTTTGGGGTCGTTTAACCCCCTAAATCGTGCGTTTATGCCCAAAATAAGTACTTAATCGTTCATTTTCAGGTATTTTGTATTTAGAAGGCATTTGGGGGAAATACACATGACTTGGGCTCATTTGGAGAAGAAATAGACAAGACTACAGACCTACACCAACATTGCTCAAGAATTTCTCTATAGTGGTTAGAAACGGCGTAAAAAATACAACGTGACGCCGTAACAACGATGATCAAAACGGCGTCACAAGATTCCACGACGACGTCAGAGCACACGACCCAACCCATTATCTAGAATATTCTCTTTCATGACAGCGTCACGATTAAAACGCGACGCTGTCACAACGTTTTTCCTATATATACAAACCCAAATTTAGGGTTTTAGGTGTGTAACTTTAGAATAAAAAGAGGGTACGAACCCTAGTTCATTTAGCAGCTGGTAGGGACGATTTTAGGGCCTAAAAACTCTATTGTACTTCCTCCAACTCATGTTTTAATCAAGTAAGGTTTATTTAATCATTCAATATGTCTACGTGTTGTTTGATTCATCTATGTTCTTGCTTTATTAACATGCTAGGCTATGCATCCTATTGTGTTTATTTATAATTGTATGCAACCTAGAATGTAGATCTTAGTGGTGTTGCTTCTTGTGATGGATGTGCATGTTAGATCTTAGAAAACCTGCTTTTGTCTGCATCACTGTTGATATGTCTAGGAAAACATGATTGTGTAGAAAGGATACCATCGGGTAACAGTCTTCATACTACCTTTCCCCATAATATGGTTGATCCACTCTTAATATATTTCACATGCACTTAGTATACTCTTAGGGGCCTTGTTATAGTCTTCATACTACCTTACAGGTGCATTGCTCTAACAAAATACTAAGTAGACAGCGGGTTTGTGTAATTCTTTCATGACTTAGGAAATAATTACACAGATCATCACAAGTGTGACAAGGCAACAACACTAGGAGAAGCAATCTAGGAAGTAATACATGATTAAATAAACATAATCTTTTATCTTATTGTTATCACCATTAGTTTAGATTATATTTAGTTTAATAGCGAAAACCAAACCTCCTCTCAAATATATGATTTTACCTGCTTTCCTATAAACATAAAAACATAAAAATAATCTTCTCTCAAACCTTAGAATTCTGTTAGACCATGATCAAGCCTTCCCAACCTATTCCTCGAGTGAACGATAACAACCCCTCGAGTCTTGCCTATACTACTACTACAACGATTAGGTTCTCTGCCTAGGGAGTTGTAAAACTTCGTGTAGAAGTCCTACGATGACCGCATCAACATCTGTTGGTGAAATAATCGGTTCTAATGTTGATTGAACATTCAATGTCGGTTGTGTATCTTGTTGTTGAATATTATCAGAGAGAGCGGAAGACTTAGATACACTTTTATTTCCTTCATTGAAATATTCTTCATACATAAGACTAAATAGCAATTCTAACTTTTTTAATGATGTATCTATCTCGTCTGATGTAGGAACAACATTTGGAACCAGCGTTGAACTTAATTATTCATTGTTGTGGTCTTGAATTATAAGTTCTATAATGTTATGAACATAAGTCTTTTGTAATTAAGGCATGGGGCCAGAGTTGTTATAATCTAACGCCTTTTGTCTTTGAGGAGCAAGGTTTGAACTATTATGATCAAACGTCATTTGTCGTTAGGGTGCGGGATGATAGTAGTTTTACATACATATAAAATAATATACTTATAGAGAAATTAAGGAAATCCCCAAGTAACCCTTGGACAATTCCACTCACAAAGATATATATAGAATACATATATTACCGAATAAGTATGATCACCCGGGTCGTTTCCCCAACGACTAGTGAAATTGAAACCTCGTTTAAGTCCGGATTATGATTTGAATAAGAAAATAGATGATTTGATAAGCTATGACTACTAAATAAAAAAAACAACAATTAAAATGGAAAATTAAAGGCACTAAATAATTAAACAAATACGGGAAACAATTAAAACGCGACAATTAAGCAAACCTACTAAATTAAAACTTTAAAATTGCAAATTAAGTTTCTAAACCTAAATTATGATAAAATAAAATTTTAAGAAAAAGAAAAAAATATTTTTTTAGATTATTTTTGAATTTTTTTGAATTAAAAACTATTTAAAACTAATTAAATCCTAGAAAATATATAAAAAATATATAAAAATAATTGAAATTATATTTTTCCTAAATAAAATAAGTAAAAAGAAAATTTTAGAAAAAGGAATTACTATTTTTGTCTTTTTAGATTAAAAGATATGATTTTTCTAAAATTTAAACTAATTAAAAAAAACTTAAAAATAATAAAAATATTATCCTAAAAATTTTATAAAAATTACTCTAAATAAAGAAAAAGTGAAGAAATTTATAAAAATTAAAAGCCCTAATTTTTATCTTTTTATAAAAGTTTAATTAATCTAATTAAAACCTTTCCCTAATTATTAATTAAAACTAAATAAAACTAATTCATTAACTAACCTAAGGACTAACTATGCAAAGACCTAAAGGACTAACAGAGTAACATACTAACTAACAGAGGGACAAACTATAAAACCTAAAAATTACAATTTTTACCCTGAGGCCCAACCCGACTTAACTCAAAGTCCTATAATAAGCTCAAATTTAAAAAGTGCTTATCACCAAAAACTCAAAAGAGCAAAGTTGTAAAGGAAGCTGGTGGGAGTATTTTTAATAAAAGCAATTTGGGCTGAAACCCACTGATAAGCGTACTAAAAGCTTATTTATAAGTTGACATCAGTGAAGAGGGCTTATTCCTTGGTTTTAGTATTTAAGCTCTAAAAAGTTCAAAATAAGTTCAAATTGAAAAAGGAAAGAAGTTCTAATTAGCTTATGACTTGCTTAAGCTAATTAAGAAAAGAAAATAGAGCTAGAAACCCTTTTAAGCTACTAAAATTAATCATGAACTAAGCAAACTCAGAAAACAAAGAAATAAGCACAAAATCCAAATAAGCTAAAAGGCACAAAAAGCAAAACTAGGTTCTAAGCTTCTGAGAACTAATTAAACTACTTATTAACTATCTATATAAGCAATAAAAACTAGAACCTTAAGCTTAATTTCACAATCTAAGAATCTACTTTGGCAAACTGCTGTTTTTGGCTTTCTAGGTTTTTAAGTGACTTTTAAAAGCAAAATAAAGCTAGATTATTAAGCTGAAAATATAAAATGAGTAATGATTTATACTAAGCTATATGTCTACTAAAGTTAAGCTAAAATTAAGATCCTAAATCCTACAATAGCTAAGCCAATTATAAGCCTAAAGTTCAGCAGTACTAACTAACTTAGTACTGCTGATGCAGAGGTCTTTTAACAGCTGATTAGGCTAAGAAAATAAGCAATAAAATGAAAACTAAAACCTAAGCTATATTAAGCTATATCTAGATTACTTCTAACTTGAAATTTAACAACTAAATTCTAAGAGTGCTTAATCTAAAAATTGGATAAAAAGTGACAGCAGGAACTTCTTAGTTCCTGCTGATGCAATTTGCAAAACACAAAGACCAATATGCAGGCTAGCTTAGTAGTTCCACTTGGTCTAGACACACTCAAGGTGAGTGTGTAGACACAATTCAACTACAAACAAAGGCTCAAAGATTTTAAATCAAATTTTGGCAATCAACTTTTACACAAAAACCTCCCCTGGTGCTGAGAAAAACAGAATAAGCCCAAAAATCATTTTTACTTAAAGCTAATCTCTAATTTCTTTCTAAAACTTATTTATTTATCAAACCTCAACTGACTAAAAACTTTCACCAATTATCTTTGACTTTTAATAGTCAAAATGACCTAAACCAAACACCCCTTTCAAACTATGACAGATATTGAAATGCTTTTAAAATGAAAATCTAATGACTAATACTTGATAACCAGATCATTAACAGCTTATACTAACCTGATTAACCTAAATTACCAACTAAATAAGCACTAATCTAAGATTTAAACTAATTTACTTATTTTTGGATTTTTTTAAGGTTTTATGACAAGAATGAAATAAAACTTAGATCTAACTATTATAAGCTAAAACAGATGTAAACTACTAACTAATAAGCATCATAAGATGATATTAAGCACAATTAAGCAGATAAGATAAGCAAATAAGCAACTAAGTATAAAAAGTAATAAGACAACTAATTAAAGCTAAGATTTGAAGAAATTAAAAGAAAAACTTACTAAGCCCTCTAGCTCAACAAGAGGTACCCAAAAGGGCAGCTACAAGCTCCCTAGCTTATTAATAAGCTAGGGTAAAAGTCCATGGGGATCCTTCCCTTTTAGATCCCTCTTCCAAAAGCTCACAATCCATTATGCAAAGGTAAATAGGTTTTTTAACTGATTTTATGTATAATTAGTAAGATTAGGTTCAGTTAAGCTCCATCAAGAGCTTAGAGACTCTTGAGAGCTTATTAGAGCTTATTGGAGTTTTAGCTTAATAACTTGTAGGAAAATGAAAGCTTATGAATATTGAACAAAAAGAGCTTAAAATAGATTAAAAACTACTGAATTCATTAATAGAAAACTTGATTACAATATTTAAAAGGAAATTACAAGATTTAAAGTAAAATTAAGCTAAAAACTAGTCCTAAAAGCTACGTGTGTGTGTGAAGAGTGAGGCCCTTTTTATAGCCTGCCTTGGATCCTTCTAGCCTCTTGAGTCTCTTTCAACTTCTTTCAATCTCTGCCATCCAATCATTGCAATCATTTGATCAAGCTTTATGGCCGTTGGATCACTAGTGAGCTCACACGGATTGCCAAGCTGGCAATTCATTTGAGGCTCACTTGTGCTAGTTGTGTGAGTGTGTTTAGTGCAAAACCCACACCTCTTTGTGCTTCTTCCATTGATGACGTGTGATCCATACTTGAGTGATAAGTGAGAGCCCTTTGAGATTACTTTTCTAACCCTGCCATCATGTAAACGGACGTGGACATGAGCTTGAGAGAGGGCTAATGATTCTCTTGATATGACCTTAATAACCCTGCCATTGTGTACTAGACCACTTGAATAGACAATTGCACCCTTTAATTTTCAAAAGCCCTTTGTTTTTTGACTGGGGGTGAAAGTGGGACGATGGGTGAATAGTAAATGGGTTTCGCGCCCTTTTTTTGACAGTTAAAACTGTTATACTTTGAGGAATTTGCAAATATGGCCCTTGTGTTCTCTTTTTCCTTTTTCTAGTTATAATTAACTTTAGAAAATTGCAAAACTGGCCCTTGTGGTTTATTTAAAAAGAGAATGGGCTAAGGCTTTGGGTTTATGAATCCGGGTGAGGCCCATTTAGGGTTTAGAAGGCCCATTAAGCTTTTTAGGGCCCAATAAGGGTTTCTATGGCCCATTAAGATATGAGGGGATATTTTTGGCTTTTTGTGAAACTTGAAGGACTGGAATTGGATTATTGTGAGGTTTTGTCTTGTAGTGGTTTACTGCTGTTGACCATGTTGACTAGAGCTTGACTTTTCTGGCTTCGGCTTTGATTCTTTGGCTTCTTTTTGTACTCTTCTGATTCTCGTGTCCGTGCTTGCCCGTTTTTGACTGTTTACTTGTGATTTTTGGTATATCCGTACCTGCACACACAAAACACAAATACAAGCATATTTTTGTCATTTTTGGTCTGTTTTGGGTTTAATTGGGTTATTTTAGGTACACAAGGATATGTGTATTCTACACTTATCATAAACCTTTTGATATTTATATCAAACACTTTGATTGAATTTCTTTCAATGATTTTGGTTCTTGATTGTGATGGAATACCCAAAAAGACCGACCATGTACTTAAATTTATGGAGTTATAAGGTGGTCAGGTATAGGTATTCAAATCCCATGATCCAGCCAGAACCGGAGGGATCTACCCAGGGATATCCTCTAGTTAGTGTAAAAGTCCTTAGGTATGATTAAAAAGAGAAAAGTGAGAATTGGGATAAAGCCGACTGATATGGAGCTAACACTGGAACAAACCCAACAATGAGTTAGTTATGAGTCACGTAAAGCTTTGAAGGGGTTGAAGAATGAAATAGAAAATTAAGGATAAAGGGTGGAAAAGAAAGAACCCCTTCATACAATTAGGCATAAAACCGTGTCAATACATAAACTGTCGGAAACACTAAGGTGTTGTCTGACATTGAAGACTGTCATGGACCCAGTGACGCTATACACAACCCTCCCTAGCCACTCAAGGTCTCTCAAAAGACTCTTGTTTCATTTCTCACGGAGATTACACGCATTTCTATCGACTTTCTCACTCCGAGTTAGTTGATATTGAAAAGGTGGCAGTCTGCTCCAGCCTCCGATCACTAAAATAAAAGTGCACTATTGAGTCTAGAGCCAAAAGAGATCATTCATAAATCTCATTAGGACACTTGTCAAATTAAGCTTGCTAAATCACACAAGTGATAACAAGAGATATATAGCTAAGAGAGTCCTACGCATTATCCTTGTGATTTTGCTAGAACATCCGAGTAATTTCATTCATAATGAAGATGGAAATCCTGCTTAAGTCAACATCAAACAAGCTCATGGTAGGTGACTTGTGCGATTCCTTTTTAATCATGAGCCAACATCAAACAAGCTCATGGTAGGTGACTTGTGCGATTCTTATGAATCAAGCTTGTGATGTCTGGAAAGTAACAATGGTGCGATTCTTTATGAATCAAACTTGTTCCAGGTTATGGATCAACGGTTAAAGAATTTTGAATTGCTTGATGTGTCACAAAACCACTTTAGCAAGTGTCACGTCGATTGATTTTCAAATCGATTTTCTATATCAATTGGTGAGATAGTAACTCACTGGTTCACTCTTATCGTGCTGTCTGCTATGAGACATTCTAATAATGAGAACATGCTGAGTACGATGAGTCTAATACTTATGTGTTAGAAAGATTCAATACTATAACTGGAAATCCTGTCAAGAAGATTCTTCTTAAATTGAATCTATCTGATCACAGGTCAACAAAGCCATATTCGTCCCCCCGCTTTATTGCTAACTATTTTATGCAGGATATTTAAAGATGGTGGTGGAGGTTCCTGATTCCAGCTGACTCACAAGATCCATAGCCACATGCTCATACCCGACCGACAAAACATAAAGACATCATGAAAGCTCAAGTACATGTTTCAAGACTTCCGCTACTCTGATACCGAACGTCTTTCTTGAAGTGACGAAGTATTAAAGTCAAAGAATTTCAAAGAAGTTTCCGTCACTCTGATACCGAACGTCTTTCTCGAAGTGACGAAGTGTTAAAGTTAAAGAATTTCAAGAAAGATGCAACATTAAAGCTTTCCAAGTCAACAAATCAAGAATGGTATGAGCATGTCGGTCCAGAAGTCACAAGTTACACAAGATGGCAAGATTCATTAAGATAGCGACGAGATTACGCTTGGTTGATGATCTCAAGATGCTCAAGATCACATTCTATCATACAAATCAAGATAAAGGAACAAGCTCAAGCCTAAAGTCAAATATCACTACATCATATTCACAAGACAAGAAAAAGAAAGAAGTCTGCGAGCACAAGAATGAAGATCTTCATAGTATGATAGGTTTAAGTTTTTGTAACATGAAGTGACCTCCCTTAGGGGGAGATTGTTAGGAATACGAAATTCCTAGAAAAGTCTCGGTCACTTCATAGATATCGAAAGATAGCTCGTCAAGTAATATTTGGAAACTTACATAGGTAATTTGTCCAATGTCCATGGAAAGCCCATGTAACCAAGGCCCATGTCCACCTTATGTAAGTATAAATACCCTCTCCACACATGGAGAGGGTGTTGGTTCTCTTTGTAATTTTCCCACATAGTTCAATCAACCATCCCATTTTTCCCTTTTCCTTTCTCTCTCTACTTTCTCTCTCTAGTTCATCTTTTGTGTGAAATGAGTTTTCTTCAATTATTGAAAGATTCACGAAAACTATGATCCGGTGGTCTTGGTGAGTCAAACCACATGATAGCCATTTTAGTGAGAGAAAGTAGTTTTTAGATTTGACAAGTTATCTTTTTTTGTTAAAATGTCGATAGATAAAACATAATCACGTGTTGTGGATCTTATTGTGTTAACTCTTCGCTTATCGAATCTTGATATTGTTGCTTCGTATGTTTTAGAGGAGGTAATGAGGCCCCGATGCCTACTGTTGTCACACCCTGTCAGTAGCAGAAACACGAGAATGTGATGATACCGTTCATCGCACAAGATACAAGATCATACACTTTACAATTTACAATACTAAAACTCGGGTTTACATGAATCTATACACGTTAAGACTTGACAAAATTTAATAATCAAAACCCATCTCGACCCAGTTCCCTTGGGTTATATCTTTGCTCTTCCAATACCATTCATATACCTTTGATTTGACACACCTGAAAATGATACTCGAAAACGTCAACAATAATGTTGGTGAGCTCGTAGGTTTGACCTTAAACCCAAAAGCTATGCCAATATCTCAAACAGTAGACAATAGTGCTATATGACAGTGAATATATGCAAACAACCTTAGCATCACCGCTAATCAATAACCATATGTCACTTACGCACCTAAAGGGCCTACCAGCTGGAGCACTAAAATTAGGGCAGGACCACACACAAACCAGGGTAGGCGTACCCATCCGCTCCAATAATCACACAAATACTGGGTAGGCGTACCCATCCGCTCCAAACAATCATACAACACATAATATTCACATAGCAGTCATAAGCACATAACTTGTCCTAAAAACAAAACCACATTTCGCACAGATCAATTCAAAACATTTCAAAACACATTTGAGTATCATTTTCCCCCAACGGAAAAACAGTAAAAAGTGGGGCTACGAGAACTCACCTCAATCAGCAATCAAAAGCAACCACACAATCTCAAATAAGGCAAAGCACAAACAATCTCTACGCAAGCGCACAACGGTACCCGGCAACGACCTAATATATACTCACTTTATTAATACTCGTACAAAATTATCTTATTGTACAAGTGTTCGTCTTTACTCACCCAAATTCCTTATTTTTATCCCAAAATCCCATTTCAACTTCATATCATTCCAAACTCGTTATCTCATAACGTTAACTTATTACAAAAACCGTCATCTCATTACCAAAACCTTATCCCATTATCAAAACTTTATCTCATATTATGGTTGTGTGGTAATTACGCAAAAACGACTCAAAAACACTTGGGCAAAGTGCGACATCAATACAATATAGCTCAAACACCTCAAATCGTTGAACGATACAATCGACCAAAATACTCCGCGGAAATCTGACGAAAAGAAATGAGCAAGAGCTCGAAAGCCAAAGATAAATAATCCACATTTCCGTAATCGATACAATATATATATATATATATATATATATATATATATATATATATATATATATATATATATATATATATAAGTATTCAATAATTTAAATAAAATAATAATATTTTATTATTATTTTCGTCTTATTATTGGGCTAACGGGGTAATTATAACGTCTCGTTACTTTAATACGTCCATGTCCAATAGCTTTTACCTCGACACTTAATCTTCCCTAAGAATCATCCTTTATTTCTTCAAATCAAATCGACGCAACGACTATAAATATTATATATTTAAGAAAAGGTTTCGAGGAAAATATATATTTTATCCTGCATTAAATTTTTAAGTAAAATGACTATTTATTAATAAAATCCTTGAAAATTTACCCCTTTTAAGCAACGTTTCTAAGTATAAATTTCTTTTGAAAATTCGGCATGACCCGTACGTCTTGATGACTTTTTCCAAGATCTTAAACCTTAATCCAAAACACTTTTCACAAACCCAACATTTTTCGACAAACACAATATCAATACCTTCAACACGTTTTATCCAACCTAGCAAAATAATCCCTTTACATTCGACAAGTCCAACAATATCCCTCTCAGTCCAACACAAATCCTTTAGTCCATTTATAAGTCCAGTAATTCATTTACTTGTTATTAGGCCTTATGGCCCAATATGATCTTTAAGTAATTAGCCCGATAGCAAAACTTAGTCTATACCTCTTTACATAAGTCCAAAAATATAATCCAAAACCCAATGGACCTTAAGCCCATTAAGCCGTAACAAATATAAGTCGAAATCCCATCTTCGTGGCATCATTAAGCCGAAACAATAAGCTATAAGCTCATACTATCATATATTTATAAGTCGAAAACCAAATAAGCCATAAGCTTGTTACATAAGCCAAAAAACATATGCTCAAAATAAGCCAAAAAACATAAGCTCAAAATAAGCCGAACCCAATAACCAAGAACCAAAACCAAATCCATTATTCAATCCATTAACCAAATCCAGTATTCAAATCCAATATTCAAATCCATTAACCAAATCCAATAAGCAAACCAAGTGGGCCGAGCCCACCTTGGCGTCGGACCACATAACCAAACGGACTCTCATTTGGGCCAAGCCCAAGCCGATAACATATAAACCCAAATAAGCTATAAACCTAGCTTATTGATTAAGAAAAACAATGAAATAAACCCTTTTTAAGCACTTTCATAAAATGAAAAATTACCACAACAACCATTTTATTTAAACTCAAAAACCCTTTCTTTTCTTTCTCTTTAAGCCGACGCACAAACACCCCTTTTTCACATTTACGTTTCCAAGATTCGATTTTTACGACGATCAACTTGTACAACTAGTGTTTTAACACCATAATAGCCATAAAAGTACAACTTTTAACAAAGTTTAGAAAACTTACAAGTTTGGATGACCTTGGTTCGGTTTTGACGCGAAAGGAATGAACTTGTACACCTTTTATATAACCCGCGTCTAATAACTATCAACCCACTATCTATTCTTAACCCGTGTTCTTGAGAAAATCTTCAAAATCTTTGTTTTCTTCTTCCTTGTGGTTCGTCCAATTCTAGAGAGAGAGAGATTTTTGTGTTTTTTATTTTCAAAATGTGATGCATGAATGAGAAATTGGTTAAGGTAGTAGAATATTTGTGTACCAAGGGAACATCCTAGCAAAATTTTAGCCTTCTTGTCCCTTCTTATCCATTCTAGGCGTCCAAGCATCCTAGGAGGCCTCAGGTCTTCCTTTTTGCGTCGGGATCACTTAAAACTTAATTTTCATCTATTTAAAACGTCAATCGAACTTATTTATTATTTTCATTGCGTTTAAAATCATTTTTCCATAAACCTAGGTTGTTCTCACGAAACCTATAACATTAAATTGCTACAAAATTCATTTTGAGCCGTTATCGGCCGACTCCGGACCGAAAACATGAATTTTTGACAAAACTCAACCGAACCTTGCTCATCCATTTAAAAACACTTCAAACCACAAAATATGGATTGACAACTTATTTTCAACCAAAATTTCACCTTTTTACGACCGTTACAATCTTTTAAATCAACGTTATTTCATTATTATGACTTTATTAAATAAATAAACCCATTAACACATTCCCAATTTCGTTAAATCTCCACTTAAATAAACTGTCGTGCCGGTACGCGCTGCGTGACGATTTTTCGCTAAACGTGGGAAAACTTTCCGGAAAGCACAGAAAACTCCAAAACCACTCTAAAATAAAAAAACGAATCAAAAGAAATTCATTTACGAACTCAAAACTTCATCAAACTCCCGGTTAAACCAAAACCGCTTTTACGCAAAATAGTCAACAGAAGTTAACTTTTCAGCTTTCATCAGGAAAACTGACAAGATCGAAAGACTTCAAAATACAATACTATAATATTTTATAATACTATAATATTTTATAATACTTAACCCTGAGAAAATTACCAGTTATCACAGTCTCACCCCCTTAAAGGAATTTCACCCTGAAATTCAATTCAAATTACCAACTCATAACACTAACAGGAAATTCCATTCCTCAAAGAATCACATCAATCATTAGGATCTAGTATTTTCAAGCGAGGTTTCTTACGATTCCTCTAGAGACTAAGTCTTTTCACAGTCCAAATCCTACACTTTCTCATGGTCAATTCATATTCGATCACAAAATTACGATAGCCTCTCTTACTATCTCCTAGATTCAGAATTTCTCACACTTAGGTCATAGTGTCTCAGTCGGGTGTCAGGATATAATTTAGTCCTCGACATGACGACTAATCTATCAGATTTGGCATTGCCAAACTTTTCGGTTATTCAACCAACGGGCCTAACCCTACATGGTATGTATCCTACATAACAAGACTCACACTCTACTTTCTCAAGAACGCCCATGGTTCTTTACCAACACTTACTTACTTAAAATCCCCATGTAAACCTTACTTGGTCAAACAATTCCGGCTCTACCTCTCTAGGAAGGCCGTTTCATAATCTAAACCACATCATTATTCGCCTTAAACTTTTCCAAATCAATCCTACTCCACGAGTGTATCATACCTCACATCACTTAGGTGGGTCAATATACCTCTCAAAAGCTTACACAATAACAAGTATGATCAGATTTCCTAATTAATCACCACAACTCTTTCCAATACTCTATGTGACCATTCACGGTCTATTACCTTCCTATTAGCTCTCCTAATAAGACGGTATAATCGATTAGCCCGAATACATTTCGAGCTTACAGAATATATGAACTACATCGTACGCCAAATCCTAGTAAGTAAGTGGGTATCCGCTCTATCACGAGCAACCAATCGCAACACACTCACACACGGATAAAACTGCGCTCTCAAACTAACACGAAATAACACAAAATACCGCTATCCATGAATATCGAACAAAATTTCCTTCACTATCATGAATCGATTTCAATACAAATCACCTAATAACTAGAATGATTCGTCATAACTACCGATACAAAAGAAACTTTTCTAATCATAACCAACACTAACCGGTGCTACCCGGTTTAGTGATATACACAAATTACTAATCCAAACCTCATATACCCTACGCATCTCCTCTGGGCTCCTGCCCTCTCCTCATACTGTCAATAACCTCAACCAATTCTAATCGTGCACGTCTCTCCTCAGCAAGATGTAACCGAAATCCTGGTTCTCTCCCTACATATCACTGATGGCATGCCACAGAGCTACCCTATGTGTATTCGTCTGGCCTGCCCATGACTCTAAGGCTAACACTGGTCTCCATATCGCCCGAAATGTTACTACGACCCTCTCCTGCTCGTACTCTAGACTCCTAAACTGATACCTCTGGGAGAAAATCTCATCCTTAACCGCCCTTGACCTAGTAAATAACTCTCCTATGTCCTTATCATACCTCTTAAATAAAGTAGGTTGTAGCTCCTCTAATCGTACTGCATGATCACGAATCAATCCCCCTGCATCTCAACTTAAGCTCCCAGCTCATTCAAAAACCTCTCAGTCTCAAATATAGCGGATGTAGCTACAGGAGATGGTACAGTCAGCGATATCATGAGTGATGAAATAGGTGAAGGAACAACAAAAGGTGATGGAGAAATAAGAAGTGATCCAGACGTCCACTCGGGTGAAGGTGGTGTCTAAACGGGTAGTGCTAGTGGTGGGTAAGCAGGAACATCAATATAAACCATACCGTCCTCCTGGTCTGTCCATGTGGTGAGTGTGGGCTGTCTAGATACCGACACCCTCTCTGGTCTCTCGGACTCTGGTGCAGATCCAGAACCTTGTCCGACCTCAAACGTAATGTATACATGATACTCCTCTAATGCTAACTCTCATCGCCTTAATGCTCCATTCCCATGTCCTAAAGGCGCACTCATAGCTGTCCCTACAACTGGAGCTGCTTGCTGCTGACCCCCGGGTACAACCTCCTCCTCCTCCTCCTCCTCCTCTAAACCAAATCCATCACTCTCTATACTGTGACCCTTGTCGTCTAAACCATGACTCTCATCATCTATACCATGACTCTCATCATCATACCGAGGCCCTCGTCCCTCGTAGCAAGACTGTCGTCCCTTGCAGCAGGATCCTCATCCTTTGCAGTAGGACCATCATCCTCTACGTCCTCGCTCACACTATTATTATCCAAACTCTCCTCTATCTCCTTATCCTCTTCATCATCATCCTCCTCACTATCCTCTACTAACTCAGACGTACCCTGATAACGCTTCCATGAAGGAAGGTCTGGCGATGACGAAGTCGGCGAACTCTCGTAAGAGGAACTAAACCTCTTACGGAACGCGGACTCAGACATAGCTGCCACCTCAGCCATACTGGTAGAAAGGCCCGATGATATCGCAGGTGGAACGCGCACAGCCATACGTGCGGTCCTGCGAAGAATGGGAATCAAAGTGGGTGGAGTACTCTCATGTAGTGATGTAGGTGGTGCTCTAGTGAGGGGTGACTCAGGTGTCTCAGTATCAATGGGGTCCTCAAAAGGCTCGGACTCAGTGTCCATCCCATCCAGATAAGCCTGCCTAATAGCCTCATAGGGATCCTTAGGAAGTGGTACGGGCACTCGGGAGCTCTGAGCTCCGTCAGCCTAGGTGGAAATCTCTAGGTCAACAAACACTGGGGTAGACATCCTGTGATAACACGATAAAAGCATATACGTATAAATTATTATTATCCGAATTATCAACATCATTATGCTTACATATACAAATCATTTTAGC
>BQNB010135719.1:0-18116 GCA_026074375.1 Tanacetum coccineum | reverse complement strand
CAAAATCCGCACCCGAGACCCGTTCTTTAAAAAACAAAAGTTTGAAAAATTAACCCTACGAAAGCTTTTATATTTTTCCTACGAAATATACGACTAAAGAAAATTTTCTAAAAAAGAAAAAAAAATTGATAATTTTTATATTTTTTATGAATTTTTAAAACTTATAACGAAATTAAATTATAAAAAATACTAAACTATTTTTAAAAATTCTGAAAAATTTACCTAAAATACTAGACCCTAAATACTACCTAATAAAAATAAGAAGCCCAAAATTCGGCTTATAAATAAGCCCGAAATAAGCTGGAAACAGCTTATAGCTTTAAGGGCCAAAAAAGGGGTAAAACCTAAACCACTTGGGACTCTAACGTAGAAGTCCCAAGGGCACAGCGGTAAGACTTGGTTATAAAAAGGGGTGTATTGAGGGTAGAGGCCCGGGTTCGAGTCTTGCTCACCCGGGTTTCCCCTTATCTCCCCCCTTTTTTTTTACAAAAACTTTTTACACAACTTTGATAAGCTCATTGAGCTTATCATTTTTCATAACTGCAAGAATTTTTAAAAGCTTATAAATAAGCTGAAAAAAGGCTTTTTCTTGGACAGAAGCTTAAATTAAGCTTAAGGCTTAAGGGCTTTTTCTTGGTGACTTTTTGGACAATTAAGCTAGAATTTGAACTAATAAGCTGAAAGAGGTTATATAACCTAACCTAATAAGCACTTTATGAACTAAAACCTAGCAACTAAATAAGCTGAAAAGTGCTAAACTAGACAGGAAGCTTAAATTAGCTTAAGGGCACATGTAGCTTTATGCTATGGACTTTTAGCTTATAATAAGCAATGTACATGAACAATAAGCAACCTAGGGCCACTAACACACATAATAAGCAACTGAAATCACAAAGGCAGCAATTAAAAAGCACAAAATAAGCTGGAGCCAAATTAAGCTATTTCCTACAAATACACTAATTAAAACAGTAAGTCCCCATTTTGAGCTTAATTTTAAGCTACCTAGAGGGCTTCTTAAGGTCTGAAAATATAGGGCTTAATAAAGGAGCTTATTGGCTTTTTAGAAAAGCCAAAAGCTTGGGCTGAGGCCTTCTAATAAGCTAGATAAGTGGGCTTAAAAAATGGTGTCTAGCACCAGGGAAAATAATCTAAAAATAAGGGGGCTTAATTTGACAGCTTAAAATAAGCTCAAAATGAAGAATAAATAGTAAACAGATAAAAAGTGGCTTGTGAAGAGCTTATATTCAAACTTTCATTTGCTATAAACAATTCAAAACTGCTGGTTTTTGTCTTTGAAAAAAGGGCTTTTTCTTTTACTAAAATGATGACACCAATCTTGGCAGTTTTGACCTAGGTAAACTAATGACTCATAACACTTTTTTAAAACTTGTTTAGACTCTCAAAAATGGCACACTTGAAACTACAACTCAAATATACAAGAGCTTATACCTCCTTCAAAAACCAACAGTTTTAAAGAACACTTATAAAAACTTGAAAAACAGTTTTTGGGCTAAAAACTTTGGAAAAACAGACTTAAATAAGCATAAGAATGCTAACCAACTTTGGCCAAATGGCCACAACCCATAACATTTCTGTTTTGACCCATTTTGGGCTTATCCGAAACACCCCTTAATATTTTAAAAACTGTTTTTGACACTTTTACTCACTGATTTAGGCACTCATTTTTAAAGTCAAAGATTAAATAAGCATAGTCAAGCATTAACAAACATACACAGGACATAAACAATTAAGAAAAACAAGAATAAGCTAAGAATGAGCAAAAATAACCTGTTGCTACAGTAACTTTTAAGCAAAAGTTAAAAAAGGAAGTGTACCTTAATCCTTGCTCAAAACAGGATTGTGTGAACCCTAAATAAGCTCTAACCTACCCTTAGCTTATAAAAGCTTAACTAAGAAACCCAATGAGCCATCCTTGTTTGCTCATTCATCCTTTTGCTTGATCAAACAGTAACTTTTTTCCTTCTTTTAAATTTTCCTTAAATTTTTGTATCAAAGTTGAAAACAGATTATAAAGAGCTTATATTAAGAGCTTATATGGTTGTTAAAGAAACACAAGTAACTTAGACACAATGTAAAATTTAAGCTGAATTTTCATTAAAAAGAAAGTACAAGTACATCAAAGTAATTTAAGTTGAAAACTAAGCTGAGCTGAAAAACTACACACTAAAACTACTCTCACTAAAAAAACTAACTACTTGCCACAATGGCTTACAAAAGCTTAAATAGTAAAACGAGCTTAGGGTTGGGTCTTCTCTTCTTGTGCTTCTTTGTAGAGACAAAACAGCATATGTGCTTGTTGTGAGTGTGTAGAAAACACAAACAAATCCTGGCCATTGGATTGTCTTGGTGCCCAAGGCCTTAAATCTAAACCTTTGATCGGCCAATAGAAACTGGAATCAAAGACTTTCTTAGCGGTGTAGTTCGCACCATGATGTCCCCTGGTGGGTCCATTATGGTAAGCCGTGAGGATATCAATGGCTTTTTGGCTGTGAACACATCGTCTAATCACTTGATTCGTACAAATCCTAAATAAGTAGGGATCGTCCCAAAAATAATGCTTTACATCCTTAAAGAATTTCTTCTTTTGTTGGGACGACATCCCGTTCACTATAAAATTTCCCGCATGGTAATTTGCAATGTCGGCTAACCACGGGGTACTAGAATCACCATGTAAAGTTATCATTCCGAGGGTCTTAAAAGGAAATGTTTCGTTAATTTCCTTTTTCTCAATATCACGTTGATGTGGATTTTCTAATCTAGATATGTGGTCAGCCGTGAGATTCTCCGCTCCTTTTTTATCATGAATAATGACATCAAACTCTTGGAGTAGGAGAATCCACCAGAGCAATCTTGGCTTAGCATCTTGCTTAGCAAGAAGATGCTTGAGAGCCGAGTGGTCCGTAAACACTATGGTATTTGATAAAACTAAGTAAGGCCGGAATTTCTCAAAAGCATACACCAAGGTTAATAATTCTTTTTCCATAGTAGTGTAATGTGCTTGAGCATCCGTCATGGTCTTACTTGCATAGTGTATAGGCTGAAAATGTTTGGTCTTTCGTTGCCCCAAGACTGCACCTACCGCATAATCACTAGCGTCGCACATAATTTCAAATGGTAGGTCCATGACAGGGCAACTAAAATTGGGGCTTCGGTTAACTTCTTCTTAAGTATATTAAACGCTTCAATACATTCTTTCAAAAAAATAAACGGGGTTTCTTTTTCTAGAAGATGGATCATCGGTCGGGCGATTTTAGAAAAATCTTAGATAAATCGACAATAGAACCCGGCGTGACCTAAAAAACTTCGAACGCCTTTGACGGAAGTCGGATGAGAGTGTTCAGCTACAACATCAACTTTAGCTCTGTCGACTTCAATCCCAGATTTAGAAATTTTGTGGCCGAGGACAATGCCCTCTTTAACCATGAAATGGCAATTCTCCTAATTTAGAACTAAGTTGGTGTCTTCGCACTGTTTTAGCATTTTGTCTAAATGGGAGAGGCAAGGTGAGAAAGAATCCTTAAAGACTAAGAAATAGTCCATAAAGACCTCCATTGTTTCCTCGATCATGTCGTAGAAAATAGCCATCATGCACCTTTGGAACGTGCCCGAAGCATTACATAAGCCGAAAGGCATGCGTCGGTAGGCAAATGTCCTATAAGGGCAAGTGAAAGTGGTCTTCTCTTGGTCTTGCAGGTCAATAGGAATTTGAAAATATTCGGAAAATCCATATAAAAAAGCAATAGTATTCGTTCCCTGCTAAACGTTCAAGCATTTGGTCCATGAAAGGCAACGGGAAATGATCTTTACGAGTGGCATCATTAAGCTTACTGTAATCAATACAAACGCGCCATCTCGTAACTAACCTAGTAGGAATTAGCTCATTATCTTCATTTTCAACTACGGTCATGCCACCCTTTTTAGGCACACAATGAACGGAGCTCACCCACGGACTATCGGAGATAGGATAAATCAATCCGGCATCAAGGAGTTTGATAACTTCCTTTTTGATAACCTCATGAATATTCGGATTCACCCTTCTTTGATGTTGAACTGCCGATTTGAAGTCATCCTCCATTAAGATCTTGTGAGTACAAAAACGGGGGTCTATGACCTTAATGTCGGAGATTTTCCATGCGATGGCCCGTTTGTGTGACTTTAGAACCTTTAAAAGGGCGGCCTTTTCTTCATCTTTTAATTCTTTAGAAATTATGACGGGTAATTTATCGGTTCCTTCTAAAAATGCATATTCTAAATGAGAAGGTAAATCCTTAAGCTCGAGTTCCGGTGGTTCTTCGATCGAAGGCTTCGTCATAGTAACATCAACTTGCTTAAGGTCGTCATTTTTCCTCGGAGGGAGATTCGGAGAAGGGTCTTCATTCAACAATTTCTCAAGGTAAAGAATATCTCCCTCCGTGTCGTAGTAATCATCATCTAAATTAGAAAGCTCATCCGGGGTACGTAGAAAAGTCTCTATCTCTTCTAAAATGAAATCTCCTCCTTCAAAAGGAGTGAACGAGGGGGAAGAAGAAGCAATGATAGGATTCAAAGGAGTGGGATTGCCACTCGTCGAACTATTTGAAAATCTGAGCACTTCTTGAGCATACTCCTCACAAGCAACGTCTATGACATTGACTTGATGAACCATTTCATCATAATAATTACGGGAGTATCTCAAAGTGTTCCCGACTTTAAAAGTAATGGCCTCATCATTGACTCGAAGAGTTAACTCTTCACCATGTACATCGATTAAAGCTCTTGCCGTCCTCAAGAAAGGTCTCCCGAGGATGAGGGAAACCCGAGGATCAACATCGTAATCAACTACAACAAAGTCGGCCGGAAAATAAAACTTTCCAACTTTTACAAAAACATCTTCGGCAACACCAACCGGAATAGCAACCGACCGGTTTGCAAGTTCGAGTGTCATGCGAGTCGGAGTGAGTTCCGGGAGTGAAAGCTTCTTCCATACGAAAATAGGCATTAGATTAATGCTACCGCCAAGATCGGCCAAGGCTAAGCACTCATCTAGCTCTGGAAAATCACACGGGATGAGAAATTTGCCGGGGTCTCTAAGTTTTTTGGGCAACTTTTTTAGGAGCACCGTCGAACAATTCTCATTTAACGGAGTACTTGCTAATTCGAATAATTTTTCCTTATTACTTATAAGACTCTTAAACGTAGAAGCAAACTTTGGCATATGAAGAAGAGCATCCACGAAGCTAATATCGAAGTGTAATCTTTGAAAGATTTGAAGAAACTTCAACATTTGATTATTAGCTTTTTCACGAAGCTTTTGGTCAATAAGCCTTGAAGGATAATGTATCGATGGTTTAGGATTAGGCTTCGAAGCAACTTCGGGCTCCGAAATTGAAACTTAGACAACCGGAGGTTGGATATGTGCGATATTTTCTGAACTTGTAGTTTGCACCTTGTCCTTTGTTGCCTTGGTTTCACGTTCCACTTCCTTCGAGAGAGGAGAAGGAGTAGGTGGATTCGTAGGTCCATCATAAGCAACACCACTTCGGGTGGTAATAGCTTTCAAATCACCTCTCGGGTTAGCAATGGTATTACTAGGAAGTGATCTCGAACCCGAGGGATTTTGATTTTGCATAGTAAGATTAGTTAACATGTTCATTATTTGATTGTTTTGATTTTCTATCTTATTGGTTCTTGTATCAAGAGAAGATTTGAATTCATTTCGCAATTCCGTTTTCATATTAGTCATTTGAGTTTGCATGGCTCTCAAAGTAGCTTTATTACTTTTCATGTAGTTCGTTAACTCCTTCGAAGGTCCAACTTGAGCTTGATAATTCGGAGCTTGAAAATTCGGAGCTTGATAATTGTTGTTTCCTTGATTGAAGTTTTGCCCTCTTCCTTGATTGTTCGAGACTTGATAATTTCCTTTATTTTGATTGTACCGATTGTAGTTTTGATTGTTTTGCACATTCGGAGGAGGAAAACCGGGTGGTCCCATTTGGTAGCTAGCACGATAATTTGGGTCTCCTTGAGGACGGTATCCGGGACCTCCTTGATTGTAGGTCCTCGTGGCTGTAGAAGCATTAAAAGTGTTGCTATCGGTAGCAAGACACTCATAGTATGGATGCGGTCCACCACAAGTCACAAGTCTTTTCTACAGCTTTCACGAAAGCTTGTTGATTAGCCTTGTTCATAAGTGCTAATTCCTTAACGATGTTGGTGAGAGCGGTAATATCCGGAGAAGGAGATGAAGAAGAAGCAATAGTATTCACTTTTGAAACAATCGGTTTATTTTGTGAAGTATGTGCTTTCGACTTATTCTCAATAATCGTCAAAGCGTCTCGAGGTGTACGGTTTAAAAGATTACCACCGGCGGCTGCATTTAGAGAATCTTGATCGGATTATGTCAATGCATTATAAAATGTATCGATTTGGTGCAACTCCGAAAAACCGTGATGTGGGAACTTACGAAGAAGATCTTTAAAACGATCCCATGCCTCACTAAATGTTTCATCAAACTTTTGTTGGAAATTCGTGATATCGTTCTTGAGATTCGTAGTCTTGGAAGGAGGAAAGCAGTAATTCACAAACTTAGAAACGAGATCTTCCCATGTAAGGATAGAACGAGGGGGTTCTTTTTCAAGCCAAATCTGGGCGGCCCCCTCAAGAGAAAATAGGAAAAGCATCAACTTAATAGCATCGTGTGGAACATTCTTGTATTTAAGCGTAGAAGTGATCTTGTTAAACCAACTAATATGAGCATGAGGGTCGTCCCTCTCAAAACCATGAAATTGGCTTGAAGTTACTAATTGAAGTAACCCGACTTTAAGCTCAAAAGTTTCGGCATGTATAGCGGGAATAACAATAGCATCTCCGTAACCCTCGGTGGGTGCTTGGAGTAATTCCGACATAGTACGTGTATCTGCCATAGTGACAACGAGAGTCTCTACAATAGTTCGAAGCTCGGGTTCGACTATTTGCTTGAAATGTCTACGATTACGTCGCTTCGGAATTGTGGAAGATTCAATAATTAAATTCGATGAAGAGCGAGTGCGCATGCACTAAACAAAATAAGATAAATAAAAAGAAAAATATTTTTTTAAACCGATAGTCAAATGTACACGGTAGCTCTCTAAAAAACGCACAAAGAAGCGAAGGAGCGGGTAAGCGCGAAACATTTTAAAAACCTTCTCCTTTCGGGTCGAAGTTCGTAGGATCGACCCACCTTATACCTCTCTTAAAGTTTGTTAATCTAAAGGTGAGCCGTTTAAACAATTGATAACACGATTTCTTTTGTTGTTTTTCAATTTTTTTGGTACTTTCAATACTTTAGAAAAAGTATTAAAAATAAATCAAGAAAAATAATATATTTTTGTATTTTTTTAAAATTTTTATATAAATGAAAATAATAAAGAAATGTAAAATTAATATTCACAAAAAACGATAACTTCACGGGGAAGGGTCTTCAAGACACTAATCTTCAAACTTCACGATATTCGTTACACACTTCCCCGGCAACGGCGCCATTTTGATAGTCGTTATGATACGTATCAAACGATTATTATTGTCTATATTTAAAATATATATTATATTTTATTTTCATTAAAATCCATATAAAATACCAATAGCATCAGTATATAGAGTATCCCATTTGATATAAAAATTGCTTGAGGACAAACAATATTTTATCTCCCGGATGTCGTATCCCGACGAAGTGTGTATTGAAAACCTTATTTCGGTTCGTGATCGCGTGCTTGAATATTCATTATTTTGGATTTTAGGTTCTAAATCTAAAAATGCAAAGAGTAAGCAGATAAAAGGCACGCTAAATTAGAATTAAAGGCACAATTAAATTTTAACGATAATTAAAGCAATTAAAAACTAATTAATAACTAAATTATATTAACTAATTTACTAAAAATGACAAATTAAAACTCTAAAAACTCAAAATGCAATTTTTTAAGCTAAAATGCATTAAAATATTTTTAAAAACAAAGAAATTATTTATTTGTATTTTTATTATTTTAAAAACTAATTTTAAAGCTTTTTAAACTAAAAACTCAATCAAAAATATTAAATGAAAACCGAAAATTATAAAAAAAATTAGAAAAGTTCTTAAACTAATTATAAAGGTTTAGGAAGAAAAATAGAATTCACAACTTATTCCAATAAGCTGTGAAAATTAGAATAAGCTGATAAGCTAAAACTAAACAAGTTATATTAACTAAATAGCACAAGACATGTATGCAAAAGACCCAAGGGCGCGTTGGTTGAGGTGTTGGTGTGTTAAGGGGGAGGTCACAGGTTCGAACCCTGTGACCTACCTTTTTGTGAAAACATATATTTTTTTTTTATTTTTGAAAAAGCAAAAGAATAATGTGAAGTTAAGCAAGTTTAATAAATGACTTTTTTACACAACTTATCATTAAGCTAAAATACGCATGAATTAAAGTGACAGTTAAGCATTTTTGCTTTTAGCTTAAGTTGCTAGATTGCATAAGTGTTACTAGTCCCTAATAAGCTATCAAAAGGAAAATTAGCTAACATAGACTTTACCCTAGACCTAATAAGCATAAGTGATCAGAAATAAGCAAACCAACTAAACTGAAAAGCATTAAAAGGCATTAGACAGATTGACTCAAAAAGGATAAAAGATGATTTTTGACAAACTTTAAGCTAAGCTATTTAACTAATAAGCAATAGAAATAAGCTAATATCTAAAAACAGATGAACACCTATACCCAAAGGACACAAATAAGTTAGAAAAAGTTTAAGAAATTAGCTAAAAAGGTAATATGCATAAGACAGTTAAACTACTTGTTTTTTGAATTTTTGTGCTAAATGATACTAAGAACAAGTTGAGCAGTATTAACTCTAGTTAACACTGCTTGTTCCAAACACCCCTTTAAAAACTTTAAATCTAACTTTTAAGCTAAAACATATTCCAAAAAAAGGTTTTTAAAAAACCATAGAAATAGATTAAGGATCAATGACAAATGATGAAAATAAGCAAAAAAACCTCCAAAGAATAAGATAAATGATGAGATAAAACTAATAAGCTATTATTTTTTTTTGGTTTTTCAAACAGTTTTATTAAAACATATTAAAACTAAAACAGTTATAAAATGCTGTAACTAATGAGATAAGCTATTTAAAGAACAAATAAGACAATTAAAGCAGAATTAATAGCACTAAAATAAGTAGTTTTTAATAAGGAGAAAACAGAAAATTAAGCTATAAATGAAAATAGGGAAAGTTACTTGATCCCAAGTCTCAAAACATCGGATCTATTATTGCCTCACCAGAGCTTAATCATCAAGCTAGCTTATAAAATAAGCTCTGAATAAACACCATAAGCCCATCCATGTCTGGCTTATCATCCAAATTGCTTATTCAAGTTATTTTGGTGAATTTGAGTAAACCAGCTTATCGAGTTAAGCTTTAGAAGAGCTTAACTGCATAAGCAACAACTAAAAAGGTAATTTGAGCTTATTTAGAACTGATTAAGTAATTTCCAAACACATTTTGAGTACCAAGTATAAGAGTAAATAGAATTTAAAGAGACAATTTAAGTTGAAAAAGAGATTTTATTAATAATAAAATGATTTTTAAAGCTGTTTTGGAATTTAAAATACAATAGCAAATACGGTGGTAATAAAGGTGAAATTAAACCTACACTACTCCTAAACTACACTACTCTAGATAAATCTACTATGTGAGATTGAGCCTCTATTTATAGGGGTGAGAGAAGCTTCTAGGCTGGAGGAGCGTCATTCATTCTTCAATCCACACCCTTGATTCCAAATCCTCCCATTTGAGCCCTTGGATCACTTCTACATCCTCTAAACCAATAAGATTGATCAGGATCGCCAGGGTGTCATAAAACATACCGCGTTGGCTTTCTAGAAGGAGAGGGGAGTGTGTGGAGTGTGGAGTGTTTACCCTGTGTTATGGTTGTGGTGAAATTAGGAGGGAAGGAGACGATGAACAGTAATTATGACCCGTTGTTATAGTAACTTTGACTTGGACCAGGGATTTTAGATTTGGGCTATGGGTATAAATTAGGCTTTGTTTGGACTGGAATGGGTTTTAGGATTAATGTTCTAGGATTTTATAAAGGCTTGTTATGTAGGCTTAAGGTTTATAGTATAAATCTTAATGGGCTGACCAGGCCTATTAAATGGGTACGGGTTGGTCCATTTAAAGATGTATACGGCTTCGGCTTCGATTTCTCATACTCTTCCAATCTTGTGCTTGGTTTTTTCCGATTTGGTTTTGTTTTTGTCCTTTTTAATATATCCGATACCCGCATAATATAATTCACAATACAAATAAATACAATGTATTTTTTGTCATTTAAGCTCATTTTAATAAGGAAAAATGATATGTGATTAAACACATATTAGTGTAATACTTCTTCACTTGATGGTAGGAAGTATTCTTCTCTTGCACTTGAGGATTTAAGCTTCGATCACTTGGAAACAAAGCTTTATGATTAAATGATCAAAGGATTTTAATGAGATGTGTGGGCTATTTTTTATCAAAAAGAATGAGTACAAAAGGTGAGAAAATAGTGGGAAAAAGTCCAGTATTTATAGGACATTCTGAGGAGGTTTTCTACCTTATGGTGGTTCCCCTTTTAACTTAGATGTGGCTTGGTCCCTTAAAGATAAGAGGGCGCCGTTATGTTAAAGGGGGGCCGCCCTAGACTAGGCGTTCCCCAGTTTGTCCTTTTGTATAGGAGGGATTTTCTGGAACTTTCTAGCCATTTTAGATCCAAAAATTTGAATTTTAAAATGTTTATTTTGAATAAAACATTTCTTTTAATTGTAAAAAATGTTTTGTAATGTTTATAAAAATGTTTACAACATTTTATAAAAGTGTGAGGTTGAATAAAAATTTCCTTTGATCATAAAATGCATTAAGCATTTATTTATTCATACCTTTAAGTGATATAATTTTCGAAATAAAAATTTACTACTAATTACTTGTTTACGTTTAATTTTACATTGAACGTTTTTATATTTTGTGATTATCAAAACGTAAAGATGTGAAAAATATTAATAATGTTTTTAGGCATTATTTCTATCAACAATCTCTCCCTTTTTGATGATTATAAAATTTAAACTCATTAAATGTAAAATTATTTTTAAACAAGTATTTAGTGAGTTTTATGTCATTTCTCCCCCTTTTTGTAGAATCAAAAAGGCATCGTCGAGAATTGCTAGTAAAATCGACGGAATAAATGCTCCCCCTTGATGTGTGCTCCCCCTCGTTCGAGGGCACCAAGGAATCGAGCTATGGTTTCTTGGCTACAAAAACGAGTTAGAACAATACAAATATTTCTAACATGTAGCAAGAAGGAAAAATATGGCATAATAATAATGCAACCAACAATAATCATCCATTAAAAGTAAAATAGTGTGTGAACCACACTCATGCATACATAAGGAAAATAAATAACATGCTAACATACATGAAAATTTTAAACTACAAAAAGTCCTATAACTAGTAAAGCTCCATAGGACTTGCTTGCAAAATGGTGGATGGACAATTATTTGAGAAACTAAACATAGAGTATGTTTAGTTTGGGGAAGATGATGGAGGTGGTGGGATGATGGTTGTTGGTGGTTGTGAGAGCATATGTTCAATATATGAAAACATATATTGAAGTTCATCCCTTAACCCAAAAATGAGGGTTCGGTTGTGGAAAGGAATTGTTTTTGGGTGAAGATGCAATAAGGGCAATACCCAACATGGGTTTCAACTTGTTGATGTTGAGGGTGTGTGGTAGGTTTAGAGAGTAATTTTGATGAGGGAATGCTGTTTTTGTTGTTGTGAGAGATGGCAAGGTTAAGAGATTTGATAGGTCTTGTAGTTAATTAATGTCATCAACTAGCTTCTCTACTTGGAATAGAGGTAGGTGTGGTGTTGAAGTTTGGTTGTCACTTTGAGGTGGAGCTTGAGTGTGAGTAACATGTGAATTGATGGGTAAGATGGGAAATGGAGGATGTGAGACAACTTGTGGTATGTGGGAGTGTCCTTAATGTAAGAAGTTTGTAATCTTGATTGGGGTGATAGTTTCTAAATGGTTCATGATGAGGAGTTATGTGGTTTTGGAATTGTGTAGGCACTTTACATTGAGCTCATTTGGATGTGTTTACAAGGGTTTAGTTTCTTCCTCCAAATGGGTTTCACACTCATTTTGGCTACCCTTGATGGTTTGGATGTGGGTTTGTTAGGAGATGTCATTGGTGAGGATGATTGTGATGATGATGGTTGAGTATGTATTTATAGTGGAGGAAAGGTTTAAATTAGGAAGAATGAACATTTAAATGATCAAATCCAAGAAATGTTTGTGAATTTAGGGAAACAGTAGCTAAGTCTAGAGGGTATTTGGTCAAAAAGGGATGAAAATACTATTTTATCCGTGACTGTCTAGGCCGGTCCCCTTAATTAGGGGTTGGTCCCCTTAAAGATAAGGGGACCGCCCTTTAAGAATTAAGGGGGCCGCTTGCTGCTATTTCTCAGATTTCACAAAAATTGATTTTTCTCAAAATTTTGTGTGAGGGTTTCTGTTTTGGTGGTTAATTTGCAGCAAGTCCATCCTTTTATGGCAACTAAGATTTTTTTAGCACATAGCAATTAAGCATTCAACATTCTACATATATATGACAAGTTGTAGGACAAAACTATTTCACATAATTTTGGCATATAATCATATATGAATTGAAAACCAAAAGAGTGAAGAGCATATAAAAAGTAATGATCCGCTCTAAACTACACACACAAACAAGTAGGTGTAATTAAGAGGCAAATACAATTATAGTATATAGTATAGTATTCCAAAAGATTAAAGAGAATTGCTTTTAACCAAAGCAATCTCTAAAACCTCCCGGGTCGTTTGTCCTCTGCGAAGCGTGAATAGAAAGTCGGTTTAGTTCGTGATCGCGTAATTGAATAATTTAAGGGTTTGATTTGGTTTTCTATTTCTATAGCTAAAAACACATAAAACATGCAAAAGGAAAGTAAACTATAAACATTTAAGAATTTAAACACAAAAAAACATTAACGGGATTTATAAAAACGTGACAAATAAACAAGTATCTCAAAATTTAAGCCCTACGAATGTAAATTTAATTCCTAAACCTTCTAAACATTAAAAGAAAATTTTCAGAAAAAGAAATTTATTTTTTGATTATTATTTATTTATTTATTATTTTTTAAAGTTTTTAAACGAAATAAATGCACAAAAATACTAAAGTTCGAATTTAAAATCCTAGAAAATTACTAAAAGTTGCTTAATATGTAAAGAGTGCAGAAAAATTATGAAATACTAAAAAGCTCAACCCAATGAGCTATGAAAAAGCCAAACAGCACTCGAAGTGCTTATTTTAAAAGAGGGCCAAAAAGGTGTTAAATATATTGTGAATGCACCCTTAGACGTAAAAGTCCCAAGGGCGCAGCGGTAGTGGTGTGTGTGTTTAAAAAGGGTGAGTTGGGTTGAGGTCTTGGGTTCGAGCCTTGCTCACCCAAGACTTCCCTAATTCCCCTTTTTTTATTTTGCAAAACTTTTTGAACAAACTTATTAAACAGCTTATAATAAGCAATTTTTACTAGAGAAACTTTTTGTGAAAACCACTTAATAAGCAAAAAAAAAGCTTTTTCAATATGACAGATATGACTTACTATTTTTTTTAGCTTTTATACTAACTTAAGAAACTTATAAGCTTGAATAAGCTCAAGCCTGAGCAAAATAAGCTACAAACACCTTACAACTAGCCGAATAAGCAAGATTGATCAACATTTAAGTAAAAACAATAAGCTATAAGCTGAGAAATTCAAATAAGCACTTTGGCTCAAATACAGTTTTCAAAACAGCCAAACAGGCACTTTTGAGCTTATTTTTAAGCAAGAGAATAGATCCTTATGGCTTAATGGCTTATCAAACTTTAAAGCTTATCCTACAAACTACTTAAAACATTAATCAAAAAGTATTTTGAAAATTAAATAAGCTAAGAAAAGACTAATTGAAAAAGCTGATTATGCAGATTACACTATTTTTGGTTTTTTGCAAATTTTATGAAAAGACAAAGTATGAATTGCAGCCCTAAAAACAGATATGTAAATAAGCTTATTAATCTAAAATAAGCCCTAACAGATCTAATTTGGCCTATGAACTAGTTAAGCACCCAATTTCAAAACCTAACTCTAACTTATACTAGCTTAATTTTTGGATTGAAAAAGGCAATTAGGCTGTTTTGCTATCTGATGCACTTGACACAATTTTAAGCCAAAATTTAAATTCAACAATGCAGACCTTAAGGACATGTATACTACACCTTTTAAACACCAAAATAAGAACAAAATGCCAACAATTGCAACTTAGAATAGATCTAAGCTTAAGATGCTATGAATCTGAGCTTATGAACTCAGATTCAAGCAACATACACAAAAACTTGTTATAACTTGATTTAGCCTAACAAAAACTTTAAATCCTAACCTTATAAACTTCAATATGATATTCGAATTCAATCTAAAGAACCAAATGGCTCTTGACAGCACTAACTTGAGTTAGTGCTGCCTTGTGCCAAACACCCCTTTAAATTGCTAAAAATCATATTTAGCTTATAAAAATGAGAATCAAAGCTTAGATTTCAAATACCAGATACTATTTAGCTTATAACAGATCTATTAAGCATATTTTAACAATCAAATAAGCTGGAATAATAAGCAAACAGATTATACTAATATTTTTTAGATTTTAAACTATTTTATATCAAATACTTGTAAAATGAGATCTACACTAATGACTGAACACAATAAGCATCAAATAACAATAGTAAGCAATATTAAGTTACTTTAACTAATAATAAGCTGACAATAAGCAAAAATAAGCCAGAATGCAAAATTAAGCTATAAAATTGAAATTAGGAACTTACAAAAGCCTTTGCACAAACAAGGCTTATTAATTTGCTCCAAGAGCTGATCTACAAAGCTCCAGCTTATCTAAGATAAGCTGGTGAGGTTTTGGAAGCCCTTCCAAGTCTGGCTTCCCTTCCAAAGTAAGTTGAGGTATAATTTGGGGAGAGATTTGAGTATTAATAAGCCCAGTTAAGCTTAGAGAGCTTAACTGAGTATTAAACTAGCTTATCAGTAACTATGTAAGCTTATTAGAGTAATATAGAGCTTATTTAAACCATAGTGTAATAAGGTAAAAACATGAAATGAGCATTAACTGTATGAAAACTGAACTTTTATTGATTAAACAACTGAGTACAAACTTTTAAGAAAGAAATTACATCAAATTAAAAACATTAAGCTAAAAACGATTACAATAAGCTAAAATAACTAATTAAACTAATTCTACACTAGTTTATCCAACTGTGTGTGAGAGGTTCTTTATATAGGCACGAAATGATGCTTCTAGACCTCTAGGACGCTCCCCTTGCTTCTAATCTCAGCCCTTAATCCATAACCACTTTCCAATCAATTGATCTCATCCATTGAATGCCTTCCACGCATGATTGGCCAATGATTAGCCTTGGGATTGCCAGCGTGGCTCCCAAAGGCGTCATTGTGTGCGTCATAAGCTTCTAGAAAGGTTAATTTTCATTTAAGTGGGGTTAATTTTGGGACGAAGGGTGAATAGTGAAACGGATTTTTCCCGCCCCTTTCTTTTCTTTATTTCGTTTCGTTTGACCGAGTTTAAAAGGGTTGACTTAGGCTTGGTTTTAATATCAAAGGGATTGGGCTCGTTTGTATGAATATGGGCCAAGTGGTTTTAATATATGGAATTTTGGACTTTTAAAATTTATGGTTTAAGATTTGGGCTGACCCGGCCCATTAAGTGGGCCCGGGTTAGTCCGTGAAGTATGGGTACGCCTTCGGCCTTGATTTTTTTGTCCTCTTTTCATTCCCGTGCTCGTATTTGTCCGTTTTTGCTTCGATTTTGTCCTTTTTGATAGATATCCGTACCTGCAAGACACAAATCACAAAACAAACGAATACAATGTATTTTTATGATGTTTTTGGTCATTTTTGGTCTTTTTAGCTTATTTAATAAGGTAAAAGGTATGTGTATTTAAGCACATACCAAGTAACTAGATATAATGTATAAATAATTTTTCTTGACAAGAGGGTTAAGTTAAAAACGAACCAAACTTTTGTGCAAATACTAGTGTGTGCCTAAGTGCGACAAATGTGGAGTAGCGATTATTTCGACACTAAGACATGTAAAACCTAAGAAATAATCCAAATGCTCATTGATTTAATTTTGCTCAACCAAGATTGTCAAAAATATATATTAGATTATATACTTTTGACAACAAGTAAGAGAACAACATGCATATGTGAAAAATATTTTTAGCATATCTCAACAATATATGAAAATTGATTTTCATGTGCTCCTAGTTGTGAGAAAGACTTTTTAGAAAATAATAGATTGGGACTATTGTATATATGTATAATGAGATATGCATTTAGATAGAAGAATTTGTAAAAGTTTGCTTATAGACTTTTCCCAATCTTGTGTTTTTGTGTAAAATAGAAACCTAGACACAGAGAGAGAGAAAAAAAATATTTTAGTCAGTCAGGTGGGTGGTCCCCTTAAAGTCTGGTCAGGTCTCCTTAAAATTAAAGGGGCCGCCTTTATGAATTTAAGGGGGCCGCACTGTTGAGAAATTTTTTCTCATTTTTTGACAACAGTTCTTTGATGATTACTTTATTGATGATTATCATTTCTTTATTATGCCAAAAACTTAATCAATTTGTTCCATCATTCCTAGACCTAGACGTAAGTAGTTAAATGGCTCACGTTTAAGTGGTTTAGTTAGAATATCGGCTATGTTGTCTTCCGATGAGACCTTTTCTATAGAGATATTCCCTTTTTGAACATTATCGCGAAGGAAGTGATGGCGAATCTCAATGTGTTTTGTTCGTGAGTGTTGAACGGGATTCTTACTTAAGTCTATAGCCCATTTGTTATCACACATTATTGGAATGTCTTCTAACTTAACACCATAGTCTACGAGAGCTTGTTTCATCCATAGGGCTTGTTGACATGCCTTTCCGGCGCTTACATATTCCGCTTCGGTTGTGGAGATGGCAAGAGCGGTTTGCTTCTTCGAAAACCAAGATGTTAGGCAACATCCCATAAACGTGCAAACACCACTAGTGCTCTTGCGATCTACGTAATCTCCCGCATGATCCGAATCCGCATACACTATTGTTTCTATGCCGGATCCCTTAGGATACCATAATCCTAAATGCATAGTGCCTTTAATGTATCGGAAGATACGTTTAACCGCTTCTAGGTGAGAGGCTTTGGGATCCTCTTAAAAGCGTGCACAAAGGCAAACACTAAACATGATATCGGGTCTACTTCCCGTTAAGTATAATAAACTACCTATCATGCCTCTATATTTGGTATTATCTATGGACTCACCTTCTTTGTCTCTCATGAGTTTGGTTTCCGTAGACATAGGGGTTTTCATTGGCTTAGAGTCTTCTAGTCCAAATTTCTTAAGCATTTCCTTAATATATTTTGATTGATTAAAAGATATTCCATCATCTAATTGTTTTATTTGTAATCCTAAGAAAAAATTTAGTTCCCCCATCATACTCATTTCAAACTCGTCATGCATGATCTTGGCAAAGTCATTACACATTTCTTGACAAGTTGATCCGAATATAATGTCATCAACATATATTTGGATAATAATGAGGTTAGAGTCTTTCTTTTTAGTGAAGAGTGTGTTATCTACCATTCCCATGGAGTAATCATGTTTAATAAGAAAGGCTTTTAATCGATCATACCAAGCTTTTGGGGGGCATGTTTTAGACCATAAAGAGCTTTCTTAAGTCTATAGACATAATTAGGTTTTGCGAAGTCAATGAATCCCGGAGGAGGTTGTGCCACGTAAACCTCCTCATTGATAAAACCGTTAAGGAATGCACTATTTACATCCATTTGGTATAACTTAAAGTCTAGTGCGCAAGCATAAGCTAAAAGTATTTTTATGGACTCTGGTCTAGCTATGGATGCATATGTTTCATCATAATCAATTCCTTCTTGTTGATTATAACCTTGGGCGACTAACCTAGCTTTGTTTCTAGTTACG
>BQNB010135718.1:0-18116 GCA_026074375.1 Tanacetum coccineum | reverse complement strand
CAAGTTAGTTTGTGTGCCATGAGCTTAGACGAATTAGACGAAATAATACATTATAAATGCAATACCATTTTTCCATGATAATTGTATTCGTTGCAATTATTACAAATAACGGGTGTATAACAACGTAACCCAATACCACACTATAACGCATTACTATGACACTGCTTTTATAACAATTACTTATGATGACTTGTATTCAACTATTACATTTCAAACCTATGAATTTCACTCAACCATTGTGTTGACTTTTTAGCATGTTTATCTCAGGTAATTGAGCAACTTATGGCACGGAGTGGCATGGACATGAAGATGGCTAAAACTTGTTATCATTCACATTGTATGTAACTATATTTTGGGACCTGCCTTTGTAAAACTCTGATTTTAAATGAATGATAACGTATATTTTAAATAAACGTCTCTTTTGAGTCATTTTCTATGATTATGATTGTTGTATCCATGAAGTAATACCCCAGATTAGCTTCCGCTTCTATATGTAAAAATGGGGGTGTTACATGTGGTGAGTGAGAATCAATTTGCTTTTGTCCCGGGTAGAAGGATTTCGGATAATATTCTTTTTACTCAAGAGTTAATGCACAATTATCATCGCGATCGTGATCCTCTGAGATGCGCGTTCAAAGTTGACATCCAAAAAGCTTATGATATGGTCGATTGGTGTTTCTTGAAAACTATCCTTACCTGTTTTGGTTTTCATCCCATGATGATAAAGTGGATTATGGCATGTGTGACGTCCACCTCATTCTCGTTAAGTATTAACGCGGATATTCATGGATATTTCAAAGGTAAACAGGGATTGAGACAAGGTGACCCTTTTGTCCCCGTATTTGTTTACACTCGTTATGGAAGTCTTAACCCCCATCCTTGAAAGAAGGGTTCAAGATTCTGATGTGTTTCGCTACCATAAGCATTGTGAGGAGCTTAAAATCATCAATGTTTGTTTTGCGGATGAATTGTTTATTTTTGCTTGTGGAGATGTGGAATTGGCTCAAGTTATCATGGATTCCCTTAAAGAGTTCAAAGGGTCTCGTGGTTAGTTCCTAGTATACCGAAGAGTACGGCCTTCTTTAGTAATGTTCTAAACCATGTGAAGCTTGAAAATCTAAACATTATTCCGTTCTTGGAAGGTAAGCTTCCGGTTAAATACCTTGGAGTTCCCCTTATATCGTTAAGGCTTTTAAATAAGGATTGTAAAATTCTTGTGGAAAAAGCAAAGAATCGTATAGAGGATTGGATAAATAAATCGCTCTCTTTTGCGGGAAGGCTTCAACTTTGTAAGTCGATCATTTCTTCTATGCATGTTTATTAGGCCTCGGTTCTTGTTCTTCCCAAAGGGATTCTTCTTGATATTCAACATTTAACGCGGGCGTTTCTTTAGTGTAATGGAGAATATAAGAGAAGGAGGGCTAAAGTAGCTTGGGACGACATATGCCTCCCTAAACAAGAAGGGGGTATAGGTCTTCGTAGTCTTGAGCTCTTTAATATTGCTTTTACGACAACTCATATTTGGAACATTATCTCCAATAAGGAGTCTTTGTGGGTTCGATGGATTCATGTCTATAATCTCAAAGGTCGTTCCATATGGGATATACCTCAAAAGAATGATATGAGTTGGGGATGGCGCAAATTCCTTCAACTTAGAGAGATAGTTCGTCCTTATTTTTGGGTTAAGCTTGGCAATGGCAAGGATACCTCGCTGTGGTTTGATTCGTGGTGTACGGTATGCCCTCTTAGTCATTTTCTAACTGTTAGAGACATTACTAGAGAAGGTTTTAATATGCTATATACAGTGGCTGATTTGGAAGAGAATGGGGATTGGTTGTGGCCTAATTCATGGCTGCAAAAAGCCCCAACTCTTGCTACGGTTCCTGCTCCTAACCTTGAGTTTTCTGTTAAATGTGCATGGGAGGCCATTAGATTTAGAGGTATGATATCCGTCAAACGCGTGTTGTAATAATATATAGTATTTCCCGTTTAGATAAGAAAATTACTTTAGGAAAAGTAATAGTCTATCTTCCGAGTGTCGTATCCACGGCGAGAGATGAATTGAAATCCATGTTAATGTTTTGAAGAAAAATGCTTGATTATCTTTTAAGATTTTTGGCTTTTAAACTATTTTTAAAATTCTAAGAAAATTATACTAATATTAATACTAGAACTATATTAAACAATTAAACTACGAGAATTAAGCTACAAAAGATCTAAAAGATTTATAAGACTAAAAATGCTTGCTAAGTGACGTGAAAAGTTCATTAAGTGTGAATTAAGGTTCATTAACGAATTAATTTCCTTAGAAAAGATAATTATATCACAACGTTGGTTTATTTTGACAAAAATCTCTTAAAAAGATATTAATTACTAGATGTGTAGTTTAACTATTTTTCTAGATTTTGCCCTTTAAAATATTTAAACCACAAATCTAAATAATCAAAGATTATTAATTAATTTAACCATTTTTCAAATCCAAACTTAATTCTCAATTCACAATATCACTTAACAAACACTAATTAAGCTACTTACTACACATGATGATCAAATAAGCAAAACTAAACATTTTATACTAAGTTAAACTAATGAATTGAAAAAGGATAGAAAATTGGAACCGATTTGAAGAGCCGCAATAAAACGATAACCACCCGATTGAATAAGCTAAAGAAAATAGTCAAATTCTATCTAGCTTATTAAATCCTTAAGCTCCACACCTCATGAGTTGACCGGTTCCAAAAACAACACAAATAACAAACTGTTAAAGTATAATAGTTAATAATGCAAAGTTTCATGTTCACTAAACTTGGCCTAATAATGAATTTAACAACCAAACGCAACCCTAAACTATTACAAGCCCAATTACAGCCCAAGATATTAAGAAGCATGCCCAAGAGTCTATAACTAAACATAGGTCCAAATAATAAATCTGAAACGTGGCCTAGTTTCTACTTAAAAAGTGTGAATTAAGCTCTAGCTTTTCAGAATAAGCCAAACACAGATAAGCTCTTCTATAAAATAAGCTACTAAGTTCTAAAGCTTAAATCCATTAAGCAATATGAGATAAGACATTAAGATGTCGAAAACAAAACAAATTGAAATCGAATAAGCCTAAGTAAATCTAAACGAAACGATTAACTAATAAGCACTATGGATAAGCAATCACAATAAGCCAAGAACATTAATATTAAGACTTAACACGAATTCAAAATAAAGTAAAAAGCTACTACTTAAGTCAATAAGCACTTTTTAATATGCGAATCTATATGAACCTAAGCTATTCGAAATCTTAAACCAAATAAGCATCCATAGTTACTAATTAGCACACGAAAAACAGCACTGGGGAATTTAAATAAGCTACAAGCATTTAAACTACTCAAATCACAAAATGAATAAGCAAATAAGCAACGAAAATTTGATCCAAAGCATATAAGCTATAATGAATTCAAATAAGCTATTTAGAAGCTTATTTTTTTAGATAATAAGAGCTTCTATTAAAACTAAAATAGCTTAAACACAAAAATAAGCTAAATCCTAGCTTATTCTAACTATGAGATGAAATCAAATAAGCTCGTTAAAGCTTATAGGATCAGATCTAACAAGTTTTTAAGGAGCTTTGAAAGAATAAGATAAGAAAATAAGCTGTCAGAAGTAGCTAATTTAGATAATAAGCTTTTACAAAAATAACAAAGAAACATTAAGCCAAAACAAACTTTCATTCACATAATAAGCACTTACAATATTCGAATAAGCTGATAAAAGCTTTTACAATAAGCCAAAAATTACAAAATAAGCTGAAACATTACAAATAAGCTAACTAAGAACAAGAGAAAACTAGAAAATAAGCTAAGTCCTAATAATCTATAAATGAAGGTAGTGAGATGATTTTATAGGGAAGTGAGGGGTGATTTTGTAAATTCGGACCCAATCATTAGTGCCTTATTAGCCAATCATTGGCCTTGGTATTTCCACCTCAGTCTGAGTGACGCAGCTGACCTAATAGAAGTTGGACATGTGGGATCCCATTTCTGCTTTCTTTGTACGCTGCTTATATAACCGTTTTTATCACTTTGCGAAATTGGAAGTGAAATAAGAGAATAAAGCCTTGCTACGTGGAAGATAGCTATTCGCCCATTCCCAAAGAAGTGGATGCTCACGTGACCTTCAATCTATTTAATTTGAGGCACATGTGGGCTGACGTCATCCTTAACAAAATTACATTTAATACTTTGGGCTTTTAATTGGGCTTTAAGCTCAATTGGGCTGGTCCGGCCCGTTAAGTGGGTTACAGGCTGGCCCAATAAGATCCAAGGGCACCGTTGGACTCGTTTTCTCGCGCTCTTTTCAATGGCATGCTCAGGGACTTCTCACGACTTTGTCTTGATCTTGATATTTGAGCACTCTTGATCGAAACGAACCCGTAAATACCCGTTTTTGCTTTGTTTTCTATCCGTTTTACCTGCAAGACATAAAAATACCAAACAAACATATTTGCAAGATAATTATCCATATTTTAGCATTTTTAGTCTGATTAATGGTGTTTTAAGGGGTTATAAGGATGTGTGTTTTAGCACACATCAAACTCCCCACACTAAGCCATTGCTGGTCCCACACACAATGTTTATAAAACAAGCCAGGAAATAAATAATTTTAAAACCCCACTTAACTTATGACCCCTCATAATCAAACAAGAACAGAAAAGGTCCATTAAGAAAGTTCAAAACTCATTTATCTCGCAAGCACCCCGCTTTAACCACTTATTCAATAATAGATAAAAACTCAGATAAAAATTAAATAACATTATTTAAAAGGATTTTAGAACGGTATTTCGTCATCCTTGATTTTCACAATCCCCAAACTAAGCTTAAAACGAAATCACAGTCAAATACAAAATTAGATGCTAACACTACTCATAAATGATAATTGTGTAAACGCAGCTACTTTTCGCTCCCTTATTCCTAATTTCCTCTAAGGATTTTATTATTATTATTGGTGACAAATAAATTATGTCCTTATTATCATAAAGGTGCCCGGTTTAGACCATAATTAGTTTGAAATCCTTTCCTAAAGAGACGATATGGAGAGAATAAGGTCCACATTAAGGTTCTAATTTCGCATGATTTAGGGGTTATCCTTTTTATTCAATCCGAAACAACTCAACTACGAGTCCAGAGACGGAGGCTTTATTTAGATAACCCCAGAGTCGAAATTTGGCTTTATTATTATTATTGCAATATTATTATCCCCCTAGTCCTTTAAACAACTGTCACATCGGTATGCGAGCCGACCATGATCCAGGAGTCTTATTTCGACCAGGATATCCACGACCTTTTTGAAAACTGTCACATCGGTATGCGAGCCGACCATGATCTAGTAATCTTTTATCAGCCCACAGTTCTTATTATTATTATTACCTCCACCCTTTAAACGACTGCCACATCGATATGCGAGCCGACCATGGTCCAGTGGTCTTATTTCGGCTTTGGTTTATTACATAATTAATATTATTATAGCCAAATTTCAAGTCCTTTGGTCTTTTAACTACTTAGACAACGGTAGCGAGCCGTCAGAAATCGGTAGCCTATTTCCCCACAACACTGACAAAACCTTGATGTGTACCTTAATTTCATCAGAAGGAATCTCTATGAAGGGATTTAAACTAAGAATCGCAAAAACCAAAGTAACTTTATTTATTTAACAAATATATAACGTTTATTAAGCTGGTGGGAGCAAAAAGCCACAATTAACCTCTATGAGCTCTAAAGAGATCCAACTACTCCACGCTTAGCATCTAACTTATATCTAGCTCTATCATTTTTTGTTCTTTGCAAAATTTTAAAGTTAAGCAAACGCTTAGTCTTGAAAGCTAAGGGAAAAGCTAGAGTGCAAAACTCGGTCAAGTAAAAAATCTTCCTTGTTCTATGGGACTAATTATTCACATATCTAACAATAACTAAGAATTTTTTTTAGAGCAAATAAAGCAAAAACTAAGGTCAAAATGGGGTTGCTAGGGACACAGCAAGGCATAGGTAAGATCATATTTCGCTAGAAATCCCCCCCTCCCACACACACTTAGAACCGAACATTGGCCTTAATGTTCAAAAATGTCGGTTATTACCCCCACACTTAAGGACGAAAAAGGCAAATACTAGTAATTCCAAGTGTGAAAGGGGAAACACAATAAATACACATGATCAGGATTGAGGATTCCAAAATAAGCAGAAGATCGAAGATCGGGTTATTGGAGGATTGAAAACAAGCACGGGTCTTCATGATCTTAAGGAATCCTACAAAAACGAGCACCCACAAAACACAACAAGGAAAGAAGCACGCCCCCACACTAATAACAAAAACTACTAATATACTAATATAATAACTACAATTAGGATAAGCATGGGTTGCCACCCACGAAGCGCTTGTTTTTGTGCGAGTCTCTAGCTTGACTCTCCTTGAATTTGTTTGTCCTTGGGGTGAAAATTGACTGAAGATTCGGTCATCAATGAAATTTCACTTAAAATATGACATTTATCGATCATGAAATTATTAATCAGTAGATGTGGAGATTTTCTCGTAAAAGAGAAAACTCCATTGATAAAGAAGATCCCAGAATCGAAAACTTTGTCTTCATTTCCAAAGGGAAATGATAGAAAAGTTTCGATCTCAGAAGGATCAATCAAGAGAAGAGAATCACTGGCGAATGAGAAAGTAGAAAAATTGTCCAGTGGAAAAAATTGAAATCTCTTAGATTGGACTCTTTTGATAATGAATATTCCGGGATCAAAAATTATGTCTTCATTTCCAGAGGGAAATGAGAGTAGAAGGTCAATCTCGGAAAATTCCTTAGAAAGAGCGGAGTCACAATAGGATAATAGGAGAGGAGAATCATTATGCTCATTAATTGTTAAACCCTTAGTTGATAAATCAAATTTATTTTCCTCTAAAACTCTAGTAAACTCTCCTGGAACGATCTCAAGATCAAAGTAAAAACGGTCATACTTCGGTGAAGATATGATGTGAGTGAGTTCATCGGCGAACTCCTCATGATGAGAATCACTCCTATCGGCAGGAGGAGGCGGATCAATCATAAGATCAAAATGAAACGATTCATATTCAAGAAGAGAAAAATCAGAATGAGTAGTGGTACTGCCACTACTCTTCTCATCAATATGATCGTCATCAAAATAGAAAGCATCATAATCCGAAAGAGAATAATCAGAATGAGAAGTGGTACTTCCACTACTCTTCTCTTCAATATCAAAGCAAAATGTTTCATATTCAGGAAAAGAATCATCAGAATGAGAAAGAAGGGTGTCGGTCTCCTCCAAGAGAAAGTCACTATCCCCGAAGGGAGTAGGAAGTGGGGAGAGAGACTCGACCACAGAATCAGAAGAGGGAGTGGGATTACCGCTCAAAGAATGAATTGGTTTCTGAATATCTAACACTTCAGAAGGTTCATCCTCATCACTCTCACCAGAGTCTAAATAGTAAACGGTGTTAGGATGACCTGGTCTTGGTTGATGTTGAACACTTTGAATAGTGTATGCAGTTTGCTTTCCAAGGACCTTAATTTGTGCACTCAACGCAGAAGTAGTCTCAGAATAATGAGCACTCACACCAGTGGTAGTGTCATAATAGACATCGGCGTCCCACTGAAAATGATGTTGTGTCATATTCTCGATTAAATCATATGCCTCTTGAGGAGTCTTCCGCATGATATTACCGCCAGCAGCCACCATGATTTTGTCTTGATCAATCATTGTGATTCCATGATAAAATGTCATGATTTGATTAAGAAGCAAAATTCTATGATCAGGACATTTTCGTAAACATGATTTGAATCTTTCCCAAGCTTCAAATACTGACTCCATGGGCAATTGCCAGAAATTCAGAATGTCTTTCCTAAGCTGTAATGCTCTAGTATGTGGGTAGTATTTTGAAAGAAACTTGAGGATCATCTCTTCCCAAGTGTGAATAGAAAGAGTTTTAAGATGATAAAACCAAGATTCAGCTTCGTGGGTTAAAGAGAATGGGAAAAGATTCAGACTGATGCTGTCTTGAGAAACTCCATTTTGCTTCATGAATTGAGTGATAGATAAGTACTTGTTTAAATGCTCGTTTGAATCTTCATCTTGAAATCTATAGAATTGGCAATTCTGACGAAGAAGCCGAACCATATGATTTTTTAATACAAAATCGGTTCCCAAAATGTTTGTCGGAGCGATCGGACCTCCCCTACCGATGAGTGACGATCGATAAAAATCCTCCATGGTCCGAGGATCATGGGAATGAGAAGAAGAAAAGAACATCGTAAAGAATTAAACAATATGAGAGGAGAAAGATATAAGAATTAAACGCTTGAGAAGATAACGAAGATTTTTTTTAATTTTTATAAAGAAAATAAAAGAAAAATATTTTTGGTATTTTTAATATAATATATAAATATAAAATATAAAAATATTTTTGGTCTTTATTATTTTTTTAGGTACGAAAATAAACTTTCAAAAGAGAAATGATCTTTAAGGCACTAACTCGAAACACCACATATAAATCGTACAACTCTCCCCGGCAGCGGCGCCATTTTGATATCCGTCAAACGCGTATCGTAATAATATATAGTATTTCCCGTTTAGATAAGAAAATTACTTTAGGAAAAGTAATAGTCTATCTTCCGAGGGTCGTATCCACGACGAGAGATGAATTGAAATCCATGTTAATGTTTTGAAGAAAAATGCTTGATTGACTTTTAAACTATTTTTAAAATTCTAAGAAAATTATACTAATATTAATACTAAAACTATATTAAACAATTAAACTACGAGAATTAAGCTACAAAAGATCTAAAAGATTTATAAGACTAAAAATGCTTGCTAAGTGACGTGAATAGTTCATTAAGTGTGAATTAAGGTTCATTAACGTTGGTTTATTTAGACAAAAATCTCTTAAAAAGATATTAATTACTAGATGTGTAGTTTAACTATTTTTCCGGATTTTGCCCTTTAAAACATTTAAACCACAAATCTAAATAATCAAAGATTATTAATTAATTTAACCTTTTTTCAAATCCACACTTAATTCCCAATTCACAATATCACTTAACAAGCACTAATTAAGCTACTCACTACACATGATGATCAAATAAGCAAAGCTAAACATTTTATACTAAGTTACACTAATGAATTGAAAAATGATAGAAAATTGGAACCGAATTGAAGAGCCGCAATAAAACGATAACAACCGGATTTAATAAGCTAAAGAAAATAGTCAAATTCTATCTAGCTTATTAAATCCTTAAGCTCCACGCCTCATGAGTTAACCGGTACCAAAAACAACACAAATAACAAACTGTTAAAGTATAACAGTTAATAATGCAAAGTTTCACTTTCACTAAACTTGGCCTAATAATGAATTTAACAAACTAAACGCAGCCCTAAACTATTGCAAGCCCAATCACAGCCCAAGATATTAAGAAGCAGGCCTAAGAGTCTATAACTAAACATAGGTCCAAATAATAAATCTAAAACGTGGCCTAGTTTCTACTTAAAAAGTGCGAATTAAGCTCTAGCTTTTCAGAATAAGCCAAACACAGATAAGCTCTTCTACAAAATAAGCTACTAAATTCTGAACCTTAAATCCATTAAGCAATATGAGATAAGACATTAAGATGTCAAAAACAAAACAAATTGAAATCGAATAAGCCTAAGTAAATCTAAACGAAACGATTAACTAATAAGCACTACGAATAAGCAATCACAATAAGCCAAGAACACTAATATTAAGACTTAACACGAATTCAAAAAAAAGTAAAAAGCTACTACTTAAGTGAATAAGCACTTTTTAATATGTGAATCTATATGAAACTAAGCTATTCAAAATCTTAAACCAAATAAGCATCCATAGTCACTAATTAACACACGAAAAACAGCACGAAGGAATTTAAATAAGCTACAAGCATTTAAACTACTCAAATCACAAAATGAATAAGCAAATAAGCAACGAAAATTTGATCCAAAGCATATAAGCTCTAATGAATTCAAATAAGCTATTTAGAAGCTTATTTTTTCAGATAATAAGAGCTTCTAATAAAACTAAAATAGCTTAAACACGAAAATAAGCTAAATCCTAGCTTATTCTAGCCTATTTCAAACGGAAACGCTTAAGAACTATGAGATGAAATCAAATAAGGTCGTTAAAGCTTATAGGATCAGATCTAACAGGTTTTTAAGGAGTTTTGAAAGAATAAGATAAGAAAATAAGCTGTCGAAAGTATCTTATTTAGATAATAAGCTTTTACAAAAATAACAAATAAACATTAAGCCAAAACAAACTTTCATTCACATAATAAGCACTTACAATATTCGAATAAGCTGATAAAAGATTTTACAATAAGCTAGAAATTACAAAATAAGCTGAAACATTACAAATAAGCTAACTAAGAACTAGAGAAAACTAGAAAATAAGCAAGTCCTAATAATATAAAAATGAAGGTAGCAAGATGATTTTATAGGGAAGTGAGGGGTGATTTTGTAAATTCGGACCCAATCATCAGTGCCTTATTAGCCAATCATTGGCCTTGATATTGCCACCTCGGACTGAGTAACACGGCTGACCCAATAGAAGTTGGACACGTGGGATCCCATTTCTGCTTTCTTTGTACGCTGCTTATATAACCGTTTTTATCCACTTGCCAATATTGGGAATTGTGAAAAGAGAAATAAATCCTTGCCACGTGGAAGGATAGCTATTGCCCATTTCCAGGAAGGTGGTATGCTCACGTGACCTTCAATCTATTTTAATTTGAGGACATGTGGGCTGACTTTCATCCTTAACAATTTACATTTATACTTTGGCTTTTTTTATTGGTCTTTTGCTCATTTGGGCTGGTCTGGCCCATTAAATGGATTACGGGATGACCCTTTAAGATCTGAGGGCACCGTTGGACTCGTTTTCTCGCGCTCTTTTCAATGGCATGCTCAGGGACTTCTCACGACTTTGTCTTGATCTTGATATTTGAGCACTCTTGATCGAAACGAACCCGTAAATACCCGTTTTTGCTTTGTTTTCAATCCGTTTTACCTGCAAGACATAAAAATATCAAACAAACATATTTACAAGATAATTATTCATAATTTAGCATTTTTAGTCCAATTAATAGTGTTTTATGGGGTTATAAGGATGTGTGTTTTAGCACACATCAAGGTACTATTGTTGTTTGGCATCAGGTTGTTTGGGTTAACCATAATATCCCTAGACACGCTTTTCATTTATGGCTTATTATGCGTCGAAGTCTCAAAACTCAGGATCGTTTAAGACAGTGGGACGTTGGTCCTGATGTAGACTTGGATCTGCTCGTTTGCCCACTTTGTGAAGCTCAAAAGGACTCGCATGAGCACTTGTTCTTTGAATGCCCTTTCTCCTCTCATGTTTGGAAGAGAATCTATAAATTAGCTAGAATGGATCACGTTCAGCCGGTTTTGAATGATATTGTGAATTTTCTTCATCCTATGGCTAATAGACGCACGACTACTAGCATTATTGGAAGACTTCTCCTTGCAGCGTCTTCTTATTACATTTGGTTGGAACGGAACAACCGGATTTTTAAGATGGTTAAAAAGTATCCATATGAGATTAAGCTCCTTACGTTTAAATTCAAGAATAATGCTAAGGTGAATCAGATTCTCTCATGTTGGAAGATGCCTACCTCGTTTAGGCCTTATGGTTGAGCTTAGTGTTTTATGATTGGTGTTGTCTTTTCTTTTTGTCCTATGGTTTATATTTGGATGATGGCTTGGTATTCGAATTGTTTAGGTCGTGTAGCTAAGTCATTAGTGTTAGGTGCACATGGAGGCACGTCTCTTGTGCTTTAGTGGTAGTTTCAAGCTCTTGCTTGAGGTTAATGTGGTACTTCAACCACATTCCATTGTACTTAAACATTTCTTGTGATTAATACATTTACTGGGGTAACCCTTTACCCAAAAAAATAATAATAACAATCTATAGACTAGCTTGGATAATATAGCAAAGCATGGAAATATAACCGACGGAATTTTTCATGACACAATATTTTATGGAAACATTAAAAATAATACATCCAACGATACAACGAAATTCATAGGAAAATACTAATAAAAGTTTTCTTAGGGAAACATAATCCTAAATATCTTCGGCTTAGGTCTAATAAAGCGAACAGATTCTTCCTCAAGCATTAACGTTATTTGCAATGAGGTTAGTGTTCCATCAAGCTTTTCCCTTCTTTCCTTTCTTCCCCTTCTGGTTGCAATGATTCTGATTCTTCAACCTCGGGCACCTATTCTTGTAATGCCCTTGTTCATCATATCTGAAACAGGTTACTACATGTTTCGATTTGCTATCAATAACAGGGGTTTTACTCCAGCAGTCCTTGGATTGATGGCCTACCTTTTTACACCTTTTACACTTAACATGGCATGGACCAATGTGATGTAACTTACATTTGTGGCAGGACGACAATTTCCTAGCATAACCTCTCTTGTTATTTGGCCCAGCAACGCAAGCTTTCGTGACCTTTTGTTGTTTGCTTTGTTGTTGACTAGTTTTTCTGTCATGACCACTTTCCCATTTCATCTTGTTGTTAACATTATTTACTACCCTTGCTCCCTGACACGCGACCTGATCTATCGAGTCGCGAGCCTCATGGGTTTTTGTCTCATAGATAGCATTTGCCTCAATAGCATTAGTAACTCGTTGAGCTATGATCTGTTCAATTTTATTCGAACTCATTCCTTGTCCCAAAGTTGACATTGTACTTCAAAATCTTATGAATCAAAAGAAAAAAAATATGGTGTTAGTAAGTCACTGAACACATTTTGGTTCATTCTTTGGTGGTATGGTGTTATCAACAACCCAGAGATGTCATCCAATAAGAATCCGTATAATCTCCAAGATTGAGATACATAAAAATTACAATAGAGAGAAATGAGATAGTGGGAATATGAATATCCATGTTAACCAAAGACACATCATAAAGCAACATAGTTTTCATTACATAACATAAGATAAGTTTTCATAAACTGCGGTGTTTACAAAAGATGAAAAAATTACACCCATCAGCATAACGCCTACTAACTGATACTAGCAGTCTAGTGGTAGTACAAAAGTCCAAAAGATATAAAAGAGAAAATTCGATCCTTGTGGTCCGGGAGATTCTGCTCTAGTGTACTAATTCGCTCCTCCATCCAGAGCAAGCAAGTAATAGTATCTCTTCCACTACTCTTGCTCGCACTCAAGCGAGTCCGCAAATTCACTATCTCCTCTCTAGCATCCCTAAGTGCAAGCTGCAGTATCTCAGCCCTTAGCTTTACAACATCAACTCTAGCCTACAGAGTCTCCACATTATACTCAGTCACCCTCATCCTATCCAAGGACATATCTTGAAACTGATCGCACAATCAGTCGATCATATCATCGTGATGAACCAATCTCGCCAACATCAATGGAATGGTATGATGGATAGGCTCACTAGTAACTGGGTGAATCTGGGCTGCAGATGAGCTCTCTCCAAACTTATACCTCGGCTCACCCCCTTGATCTCTCCAAGTCTGAATCCTGGATGGTACCCACCCCTAGTGTCGAGCAGCCGACCTAAGACGGCACCTCCGAACAAGCGATGCAGCAACCTTAGGTGCAGTGGTCTCAGCAGTAGCATCAGTCATGACAATATCCTGCTGTGGTGGTGCAAGTGCATGATCGAGGGGAACAGATACATGATCAGGAGATAGTGGCGCGGCCATGATGCTCTAAAAAAAGTACATAAATAATAAATATATATTTATTTAGGCATCTATATAAATAACTTTTGTATAAATTAAATAGTAATGCTTTTACAAATAAGCATAAGAAGTCAGAAACATTCAATATTTATATAACTTATATTCATATAAATAAATAGCGATACTCTCGAAGTTAGACGTAAGAGATCAAAAAGAAAATCAAGTATTATACAATTATTATCTAGATAATACTAATAGTAATGCTCAATAAAGCATAGAAGGAATTAGAGAGTATGCGCGCGCGGATGTCGGATGAACAATGAAAGACTTAATTTTTTTTAAATGGTTATAGTCTAGGTTTTGAAAAACGACCCAGTTCCCTATAACCTTAGCTCTGATACCAATCTGTCACACACCCAAAATCAGATAACAGCGAAAAGGTAACATTGGGGTGAGACTTTAAGGCACAAGGTACAAGTCATAGGAAAATGACCTCTAAAGAGACGTTTTAAAATAAAGTTTCACATTCGATGCATAGAAATATTAGAGTTTTACAACAAGGTCCCATAAGTTTTTAAAACAAGCTTTTTAATGTTTAAAAGATGACATAAGTTTAGATAAAGGTAAAGTTTAGACAAGCTTTCATCGAATGTAAAATTTAACAAGTTCATCCAACGGCTTCTATGCGGCTCCCATCCAAGCAATCATACCTTAGGACCTGAGATTAAAACATGCTAAAAAGTCAACAAAATTGTTGAGTGAATTCATAGGTTTAGAATTAAGTAAGTATTTATGGACCACAAGATTCAAGTAACAAAGCGACAATGAAACACATTCATATGTTGAAATAACTATTCTTGTGTTACGCTCATGACATCAAAACCTTAAATCAATAGATTGGTAATGCCACATGAAAGTAGGATGCTCTACCAAACAACCTAGAATGCTCTTCAAATGTTAAATGTGTCACCCGGTTACTAGAAACTAGAATTTGGACGGGGATTGTCAGTCCTGATAGATCTATCCACAACACTCACACTTACTACAATAGCAACTAACGATTCATGAATCGAAATGGGACTTAAGTGGCAGTAGCGGCCCTTAGGCAATAATATTAGGCATAACATACAGTTATAGGTACTTGTGTCCAAACGCAAAAACATAGCATGTAATCTCTCATGTGAAGTTTTTATAAAACAAGTAAGTAGAAAAGGGGCTATGAATGCACCGTATAGAAAATGATGAGAATAGATTAATAAACAGTGAAGAGAACTACGGCAAAAGATCCTAACCGCGACCTAAATTAATAGCGCGCTATTAGGAGAATGAAATATGCAACAAAACGATGCATAAGTCGTTTATAAAAAGTAATAGAATCTATATGTGTTTTTGTCTTATATTATTTAGCAAAATACGCGACTTTAAGAAAATATATGCTTCATATTTAAGTTACGCCACTTTTACGAAAAGTTTCCATTTTTGAAAAGTTTCTAGTTTGGGAATTTTTCTATTTTTAGAAAGTTTCTATTTCTGAAAAGTTTAGAAATATGGGACGTTAATACCGTCCCTTGAGATTTATAGTTTCCATTTTCATCAACGCACTAAGAAACTTAACACTTAATCTCTACTTCTATCCCGCTTAATGTATATCCCGAAAATAAAACTTGCCATTTTTAGACATGCTCCAACGCACCCTAATACTATATTAGTGATACAATAGCATTCGCTAAGGTTTTCAAAGCTCAAACGAACTCGAAAACACTTAAAAACACTAACTAAATTACCAATCAGCTATGCACTTTGACTTTTTAAGAAAAATTTTCCCGACTTTGACCAAGCTTATCTCACTCATATTTCACTTTCAAGTTTAAAATCTTGCGATACCTTCTATAAAACATCATTCCGGACAACTTTCGTGCTTTACACGAAAGCCATGTTCAGACCAGAAAGGGTTTGAAACCTCAATTCAAATTTGCATCAGAATGTTATTTTTATAAAAGTGTTGTCAAAAAATTTATTGTTTTTCAAATCTTAAATCGGCCATATCTCCTTCGTTATATGACTGATTTTTGTGTTCTTTATATCAAAACGACCGGGAGACAATAAGCTATCATAATATTAAGGTTTAAACTAGTCAAACATTTTTACGACACCTTAAACCTACTAATTAAAATTCTGCAACAATCAATTTAGCCAAAAAAAACTTCCCAAACTCAACAACAACTTCTCAACATCACAATACTAACCTAAACTCCATCATCTACCTATTCCACCACAATATTTACTTCCAAAATCAATCTATCATATTACTTTAACCTTTCAAATGTGACACAACACATGCTCATATGGATTAATTTTTAAAAATATATCGAGAAATATATAAAGGATGAGTTGCAAAAATCTTACTAAGATTGATAGTGAGCTAGTGAATAAATCAAAATCACCCTTTTTCTTGCCCTTGTTTATGTCGAACCACAAACAAACTCGAACAACCAAACCTTTGCTTCCAAAATACCAAAATCTTCTAATTAACCCAATGTACTAATTTTTTTAACCCAAGTCTTGCACAAAAACACTAAGAAAGCACTCAAAACATCAAGAAATTGCATCAAACTTTGCAAGCACCTTTAGGATGATGTTGTAATGTGTAAAATAAGTAGAAATTTTTGTATAGATATGGTGGTAGTGGTGGCTATAATCGGCAGCCAAGCAAAGAGGAGAGGAAATGGATGGTTTCTTTGTTTTGGTAACTATGTGTATTTGGAGATTTACATGTAAAGGGTAATGAGAGTGTTTTATTGAAAATATAAAGTGTGTGTGGAAACTAGAAGGGGGGGAGGGGTTGAATAGTTTACACGTTTGTTTTACGGTTTAAAAGTTTACTTTCAAAAATGTATAGATCCGAGTTATATTTTCAATCAAATCACAATATGAACAAGCAATAACTATCTAAACGAAAACTAAATAACAACAATAATAATGTAAAGAGATAAGGAAAGAAACAACCAAACCAAGACACCGAGATTTATAGTGGTTCGGCTACGAAGCACCTCTTTGCCCTACTCTACTCCCAGAGTATCCGACTTGAGATTTCACTATATCAACAAGCTCCCTTTAAGCGGAGAAAACCGTTTACACGTCGCTTACGTTATTTTCCGACATTAAGCTAAATGTCGAGTCCTAATCTTAGCTAGAACCAATCTACCACTTCACAAGATATACACACTAACAAGATCTACACTATCGGATCTACACAATATCCGAATCACACAAATACACAAGATAAATACAATAGAGGTTTGGTACTTATAAGAAAAGAGAAGAGATCACTAATTAACACTTCGTTTCTTGATGAATACGAGTGTTCTTCTCTTGCACTTGAATGAGAGGGAAGAGATAAGAAGAAGAGATTAGATCACTTGAAACAAGATCTAAGTATGTTAGTGATCAAGAGTTTTAGTGAGAGAAAGAAGGTTTAAAGAGAGAAAGAAAAGACTGAAAAATTTCGTGCAAAGAGGAATATTTTTGTCATGCGGTAGGAAGGAAGCAATATTTATAGGCAGGGAGATCCAAACGTTCATCTTTGTGGTGGTTCCGTCGGTCCTTGGATATAAGCGGGGCGCCCAGAGGCCTATATGGGGGCCGTCACTAGTATCCGCTCCCTTTTTGTCTTTTTTGTGGTGAAGGTTGTATCTGTTATGGAACCTTCCATTTTGGGGGGTGAAAAAAATTTGAATTTCAAATTTTAAGTTTTTAATAAAACTTTTCTTTTAATTAGAAAATATTTTGTAAATGTATTTTTTAGGAAATACTTTTGTAGAATTAAAAGTGAGGATTAAGAGAAAAATATTTTCTTGATCACTAATCATGCATAATTATTTTGTTTGCCCATACCTTAAGTGATCACTAATCTTAGAAATAGAATTTTGTATTTAATAATTTGTAAACTTTTATTTTTATTGTAAATTTGTTTTTACATTTTGTTATTATCAAAACGTTGAGAGATCGAAAAATATAAATAACGTTTTTAGACATTATTTGAATTAACAATCTCCCTATTTTTTATGATGACAAAATATAAACTCATTTTAAATCAAATTAAAGATGTCAAATTATTAAATGAGTTATGTTCCATTTCTCCCCTTTTTTGTCGAATTCAAAAAGAATAATCGTCGAGTTGTTGTAGGAAGAAAGAAATCGACGATATCAAGACTCCCCCTTGATGTATGCTCCCACTTGTTCGGGGCACCAAGGGATCGATCTTACAAAAAAATTTTGCTACAAAACAAGATTAGAAGAACAAGTGCAAGACAAATATCTTTTAAAGTAACACATTGTATTTAATTCAACAAAAGTAGAGTTTCATTCAAC